>DWEI01001270.1:0-17244 GCA_018245875.1 Mysoria ambigua | reverse complement strand
TGCCTCGTTGGTCGTGTTGGTTGCGGGTGCGACTGCCGATCGGGAGGTCTCGGGTTCGATTCCCGGGTCGAACACTATAAAAAAAATCCAATTTAGATTTTCTAGTAGTGATTCGGAGTCTGGATATGTGCCCGATGCATGGCAATAAGCTCACCACCTATTACATAGTGGGATGTAAACATAACTGGTGAATTGTGGGAATGTTCTGCATTCCTCTGCCCACCCCTTCGGGGATTACAGGCTTGAAGTTACGTATATATAGAATGTTTGCTAAACATTGTCAACATCAGGTACATTGCAATATGTTTGTCAAATTTGAGCTAAAAATATGTATGTATAGATAAAATTTGTATATGTCTGTTTTAATTTATTTCTAGTTATCTAGTGTATCCTCAATAAATGATTTAACATTTGAAATATATCAGCCGTTTGTTTTACGACATGTATCAAAGATTATCTTTTAACTGTAAGTTAGATATGTAAGTTTAATGTGTTATAATGCCATCAAAAAGTTTCTTGTTCTAGAAATGTTTGACTGCAATTTTGTTGCTAATGTTTTCATGACAAGAGTTTAAATATTATGGTTCTGTTGTGTTACAAAGCAATGCATATTTTACAAATAAATGGCAGCTGCCTGTATGACATATTTGTATATATTATAATATGTAATCTTGCTTAACTTGTGGTATATGAGAATCTGTAATTGGATAATTTATATTATATTTATATAGTCAGATTGGGCACTACTAGATTTTTCTAATTTATATTTTCTAGTTTTGTCTCCGAGTCTGGATATGTGTCCGTTGCATGGCAATAGGCCGACCACCTATTCCATAGTGGGACATAAATGTAACCAGGGAAACATGCGACTGTACTATACTTCTCTGCCTACCTCTTCTGGAATTACTGGTGTGATATATGTTAATATCCAGAACGCTATGAGTTTTACCAAAATACAATTACATTATTGTCGAGAAGAAAAGTAACAGGAAGTTACATTTAAAAATATATTGTATGATGATCAGAGATTGCTGATAATGTCCCATGGGCCTATACATATGGTAAACAGTGTCTTGTGACAGTTTAAAAAAAGGTTGCTCAAACTCAGCCACTCCTTCACAAAGATGTAATCTCTCAACTGCTACCTCTTACGAGTACATATATCATAAATAATAAGATAATTATTCATACCTATTGTAATGGTTTGTTTAATGTATTCAATGTTACTTTTTTTTAACATTTTATTATACATTTGACAATAATTGTTAAGTAATTAAAAGTGAATATTATATTAGAAAAATATACATTAACCTTTTTTTGTGTTGGAGTTTTTATTATAATACAATAGAATTTTAAATGTGAAGAATATGACACAAGTATTCATGCAATTTTTAACATCTTCATGATAAGTTGTTTGGTAATAAAACATCCCTAATTGTTTATAATAGTTTACTGATATATCAACATAAGTGACATTTATTATAGAATCTTTAAAATACATGTAAAGATAAATATAATAAGTCAAATTATAATACAATTGAGACCAAATTAATTTTAGAGAAATGGATTTCATTTAGGAATGCCTGATCCATTTCCTAAGTTGACAGAGTTGGCAGTGACTGAAATGAATCAATATTGTTGCTACACAATATTTGTATAGATAGCATACTGGTTACACGAGGATTCTATTTACTAGAAAGTCTATATTGAATTTCTATTTTCGGAGATGACTAACATAAAGGAACACGTACACATGGTTTATTGTAATTCAAGATAATACGCAAGAAATTTCATCTAACACAAACTATCCATCGACACAACTATGTGCGAACAGTAATTAATTAAAATCCCTGAACAATTGTCTTACACGTGACCATTGCCACTTCATATTGGGTCGTATTCTTTAACATTCCATACAAATCGAAATGTTTAAAATTAGGTTATATTAAATATAGACGACTATTGGTTTGACTACCTAAAGAATGGTTAATTGTCCAGAACACACACACAACATCTTTTTTTATACAGTTTATATCCTATAAAATGCACAAATAATTCTTTTATATTTCTTTAACACTTCACACAAACATTATGCATGTGTTATAATACATTTAGAGGTGTATGATACTTGAGCACCTCGATGATGGACTTCCGAGTGACTACTGATGATTCATAATATAATACAAAAATACTAGATAGTCTGTAGGTATATATTTAGGCCCTGTGTTCGTGATAAAGAACAAATTGTCGTCGTCTAATTTTCAACAGTTCATTATTTAAACAATATATCACGTACCGAACGAGCCAATGCTAATTCTCCTTGTGATATTTGTGATGTGAAGTTATCCGTGTCGTTTCGATTATATTCCATTAAAAAGATCGATTAAAACATGCATAGGTACACGAAACGTTACATTTTTAAATTATTACGAACAGCACGAACGATACTCATGCCAATACTTGTATACACAATATTAAGCACATCCCCACTAATAATTCAATACAATTTTGAATAAAACAATTTGTATGAGCGGCCTTATTCATTACCATTTATAGAATAGCACGACTAGATTAAAATCCGGCCGAAGTTTTCATTTTGACACGAACGACTTTGAACGGATCCGGAACTAATCACGCTATTTACCCCTTTAGTGTTTACACGTCAATTCAGTCCGCTAACGTCACACAGAAACAATCGAGGCATCCATCATCTAGTTCGACTGCCGCTCATCTGAATGAGCAATTTGGTTATGCAATAATACTTCAACGTTAAATTGTCATATTCACTCTCGTGTTACATAAATAGCTGCAATTGTACAAATCAATCCGTTCTCGTACCGAGATGACCCTAAATTTTGCTAGTTATTTCCCTTAAGTTCGTCACAGGAAGCTATAAGATTAATATGCTGTGATACAATACATATTATAGCATCCTACGATAGATTGAAACTATACCATAATATATATATATATTTGCGTCGTTATCGTCAATATTATCATATATTATTTCGACGTAAACAAATACAAATATATATTAAAGGTACGAGTGTCATTATAGAAAATATTTATATCGTAATATGCGTTGCTATAATGTTATAGCTCCGTGTGCGACGACCTCTATTCGAGTAACAATAGGGCGACATTCTTAGGAGTAATCTCACATTCACACGGGCGCGTGGACAATATGTCCGTTCTCGCTGGAAACTCGAGACAAGTCTCTATAAATGTATCAAGTTATATACATCAGACTTTACGTTGGTAGATCTAACGCTTACGACGACGACGTTGACGCTTTCTTGTCGCGCTGCCATCGCAGTATTCTCTCTTTGAGTTCGGTGGCTGCAAGACAAATATTAAAAATGTTTAAGCTATTTAAATGTGAAGTTTAATAAAATATGTACCTCCACCATATAAATACTGTTTAAAAATGGAACGATAAAAAAACAACGTTTACGCTTTTATAGTTCTTAAACGACTCTTTAACGACATTATTTAAATGAAATAAGCCTTTCGGTACATTAAAAATTTGCGTAAATAAAATTGTGTAAAACTTGTGTACATTAAAAAATTGTGTAAATAGTACAATTTGTGGAAATAAATTTTCCATAAAATCAATCAAGCAGCTCTAGCGGTAATATGTAACATGCTAACAAAATAATTTAATGAGAGAGAATCAGGAATTTAGTGCTGTACTTTTCAAACTGTCAACTGTCGCGTCAGTCACGAGCTAACCTGGGCGCAGCTCGTCTTCCGTCAGCGGCTGGCGGTTGAAGGGGTCGGTGGCGCTGTTCAGCAGATGCCGCAGGATCACCGAGCGGTCCATTATCTGACAATCAATGTCACTTATGAGATTCGTGATGAGATCACTACGATGTAACATATGAGCGACGGTACAATATTTTGATAACTTGTGTTTCTTAAACATTGGTGTATTTCAGGATAGACGTTTGCCTGTCGAAATGTTCAGCCTATTCTGTGACGGCCCCGGCGTGCTGATACTGTACACTTGTCTCTCTATGGCCATGCGAATACCTTGCCCGAAGGTAGCAACACGGGGTCGGTCATCAGGGTGTCCATCAGCGGATCTCGGAACTCCTCGGGCGCGTCCGCGAAGTCGTCACTATTCTGCTGGTTGGAGACTGAAATAAACACGTTGTATTATTTTTCATATTTGAGTGTAAACATTGAATGTTACTTAGGATGCAAAACATCATTCTTCTTTGATTGGTTAAAAAAATGTAGTTGACATTTAAATATACAACAGTTATATTTGTTTCAAATTTAGAATTCCAAAGCTAAATTCAAAATCATGTTGTTCACATAATGACAGTATCAGGCTAGTTAAAAAAAAATCTATCCCAGTTTCAAACCTAAGTTCGTTACTTAGTCAAGGACTAACATTAGAACAATTGACATTATGTAATTGTCTATCAAATATGATATGAGGTCTAAGCAAATCACTTAATGCTTTTATGAAGTAATTTACATTATACGATTGGAAGTTAAGATTTTATTTTTTACCTGGCGTTCACGATTTAAATAAATTACTAATGCAAATTTATAATTATTATAATAATTTGTCGTAATTATAGTTCATTGCTTATTTTCCTTCTATTTATTTCTCTTTCAATGTCATGGTTGATGAATTTTTTTTAATATATGTTATATTAAAAGTATATTTGATGATTTGCTGTTCGAATAGCAAAGGTTTTGATATATTATATAATGAGCATGTGAGCGTAAATATAAATAATTGGTTATGTTATGATCAATGTTAAAGTTTTTTACTTTTAAACTTCGAATACTGACATATGCCCGCACACATTCACACGGACACACAACACACACACAATTATTTACTTCAAAACATATAAAAACAATCGAAGTTTCTATGTGTGATCTTAAAATAATTGTCTTCTCATGCGCTTGTAATTATTAACCACGATGCTAAGACACTGATAAGCTTTTAAACTTTTTTTGTCAATCTACTTGTCGAGGCCAATATTTCGACCGTCGGAACGGATTACAATGAGACTTTAACTGGCAACACGTAAGCTAGTTCCTATTCCTTAATCTCCGTTGAATGGCGGCGCGGGCGGGCGCCCCGACGCGCGGCGCTCACCCATGATCTGGAAGGCGCTGTCGGCGATGCTCTTGAACTGCTCGATCTCGCTGGGCGTCTTGATGCACGACTTGGCGAGCCGCACCGCCGCCTCCTCGAACAGCTCCTTGCGGAATGACCTCTGCGACCGACACACTTTGTATACAACGGGTCTGAATATCGGTAGTTTGTATCATTATTATTATATTAATGGTATTCTTTGAAGGTTTTGTATTGTGTTACGACAGTACTCCAAATCCTCCAGTCATTCAAATCTATATTAGATCAATCCCTTTACCGCAGACAGAATCGCTGACTTTTTTTTATATGCCACTCGTCTGCCGGCAGAACATCAACCGTTAAAGGAACATTCTAGAAGCCAAAAGAACGCGGAGTGAGCAGCGCGCGGCGGCACCTCGTCGGCGGCGAGCGCGGCGTGGAAGGCGGGCGCGTCCAGGTGCAGGTAGATGTCCACGAGCTGCGCCAGCAGGCGGCGCGGCTCCCAGCCGTACTTCTCCGGCCGCCGCACCTGCGCAGCGAACACGCGCAACTAGTGTGCTACCATGCTGATCGTTCACAGTTTAAACAAAATACAACAGTTATTTTTATTAATCAATTAACGTACATGATTTTCGTGTATAATTTATTGATTAAATATAATTTATATATGTATTTATTTTTTTATTTTAAAGCAAATTGAATCTAATCACTGTGTAGTTAAGGGTCATAACGAGCGGCGGCGCGGGCGCACCTTGAGGTTCTTGCACTTGGGCCCGCAGAGCTGCTGCAGGTTGAAGTTGAGCATGGAGGCGAGGCGGTCCACGAGCTCGGCGCGCAGGAACGGCTCCTTGATCTCGCCGGACAGGTACTCCAGCATGTCCACCGTCTCCCTGCGCGCGGGCCACGTTATGGACGCTCTGATACTGGACTGACTCCACTCCATGTGACATCATGTTTACAATTTGAATATCATGTTGTCTGGATGTAATGGCGGAGCTGGTCATATAATATACATTAATTATCGCGATATAATATACATTAATTATCTACAGATTTCATGGCAAGTAATAACATTGGTATAATAATTTGGAAAGATTAAAAAATATGAATATAAATATATATTGATAAGTTATTAACTGCCTCGTTGGTCGTGTTGGTGGCAAGTGCAACTAACAATCGGGATGTCCCAGGTTCGATCATTCGAGTTCATTTGAAAAAAATTCTAATTTAAATTTACTAGTACTGGTTCGGAGTGCCCGATTCATGGCAATCGGCTCACCACCTATTCCATAGTGGGACGTAAACGTAACCGGTGAAACGTGGGAGTGTTCAGCATTGCTCTGCCTCCCTCATTGGGGATTATAGACCTGAAGTTACAATTTCCGTTTTAATACGTTACAATGTATAGTATATTGTTGGCAGTAAGTACGCTACGGTATATCGGCGAGGCTACCTGGCCAGCGTGAGGTAGGAGCGGCACTGGCGCTCGTCCTGCGCCAGCGCGCGCGCGCCGCCCGCGCCGCCCTCCTGCGCCTCGTGGATGCGCTTCAGGTACTGCAACACACACACACGCACGCTCGCCGCGCCCTCCGCACTCCACCGCCCCCACCCTGCCACCCGTCTATACAGCCTCCCCCCTCCCTCGACCCCTCGATATGCAACTCTTTCAATTTTGAACATTTCAGATATCTCTAAATCATTATTTATAACAGTTAACAAGTATGGCATTTGTACAATCAGAAAAGTTGACAATATATTAACATACATATCATACATGTTTGTATGATAAATTTATTATTTGTATTATAACCAGAACCTTGCAAATATAAATAACATTGAATAAATCAGAACTGAAGCAAGCCAATTCATATCATTATAATAATAAACCTAGCCAAAAAATCATATCTAAAATTCGTAAAGCAAACAAGCGTACCGTGAGACATTCGTCCAACAAGAACGTGGTGTCGTTCATCAGCATGTTGATGAACTTGACGAACTGGCGGCCGGAGCGCGACTCCTTCACGATGGCCTGCGAGTGCCGCGCGAACAGCCAGTGAGAATACATTTGTATCATAGTTTATTTTAAGTTGAGTCATCATTTCTTGCACGCCCTACAGTAATGCGGATTTTTAAATTTAGAACATTCTAATTTTAAATTTAGATTTAATTACGATTATTGGTCTCTCTAAACGGGGTTCAATATAATTCCTATATAGTGGATATCACTTCAACTATTTCTCTACAGAAATTTAGTTATTTAGTTGGAGGGCTGGGCTATTATTAGCCCTTCAATGTGGCATACGTATATTACAACTTAAAATTTCCTGCAATTTTTTCCTTACAATCTGACATTATTGGATTATATTATGATCGCCGACAGCCTATGTCAGTCCACTGCTGGCCATAGGCCCCCCATATTAAACTATAACGTTCCCACTACGCCCCAGAACACAAACACATCTCACCTGCTTGTGAATGGGCCTCTCCCATATGCTCTTCAAGAGGATGCTTATGTGGAATCGTATCGTGAACTTGTCGTAGAACTCGGTGCTCTGGCCGGTGGTCTCGATGTCCGTGTAGAACTTCATGAGCGCGCTGGGCAGGTGCGTCTGCGACATCGGGTGCTCCATGAACTTGTCGTACACGCTCTTCAGCTTCAGCGGCACGGACACGTTGATGACGAACAGCACCTCCACGATCTTCGCCACCAGGTACGGATTCTTGATGTAGTGCAAGTAGCACAGCGACTTTATGTGCCACGATACGATCGGCTCCTCGATGTAGTCCGCCAGTATTTGTGGGACGTATCTGCGGGTCGAACGTCACTTGTATGGAACAATTGTGTGCGATGACGGCGATTGTTTAAACTTTGTTAGGGGCTATTGCGATTCGAGACCGGGTGGGGCTGATCGAAGCGAAACAAATTTAAGGTTAGAATGGCTTAGTGTGAATGTAGTTTGTGACTTTTAAGATATGTTAAGAAATAATTAAGGTCAGAAAATAACGGACAAGCGAGCCAATTTAATGGAATACATTTTTTACTAGTAGGCACGCATTGGATTGCAATCTCGAGTGACATAAAGCGAGCCGCTCAGCACGCAGCGCACGCGCCTAGAGCGAGGAGGGTAACGCAAGGAGCACTCACTGCACGACGAAGAGCATGAACTCGGCGATGTCCTCGACGTACCACTCGGGCGTGGCGAGGAAGGCGTGCTCGATGTGGAAGGGGGTGAACTCGTCGGGCCCGGCGTCGGCGGGCACGGGCTGCGGCAGCGGCACGCGGCGCGCGGCGTCCAGCTGCCGCACGAGCAGCGCGCACGCCGACGAGTAGAACTGCAGGCTGCGTCGCATCAGTTCGCCGTCCAGCAGCGCCGTCTCCGCGCACTGCTTCGACCTGACACGCACACGTTCACACGCTGTCGTCTCGTCTGCATTTTGTATTGTTGCATTTACTGATAAGCGGTGGACAATTATATTATAAAACGGCGTCAATCTTAAACAGTTTTTATCCAAACATCTTAAAATGCCTTCGTGTCCAAATAAAATGTCACAAAGCATCATGAGAGAGGTATCGTGTTGCAAACTCTCATCGCGAAGCGCTCACCGATGTATCCGCTTCATCTGGCGGCGCCACCGCCGCAGCAGCTCGCGGTTGCGTATCGCGGAGATGCTGTTGCGCCACTGGGGCTCGATGGCCATCAGCTCCTCGATCACCTTCTGCAGGTCGCGGAACGCCCTGGAAACGATTGTCATAAAATTTTATTTAAATAAAAAACTACATCAATTATATTTTAACGTCGGACTTCAACCTTAATATCTGCTCGACATCCGTTCGAAAATTCTGCAACGAAATTCACGGCTATTGTCATACAATGAAAACTAAAATGCTTGTGAACAGATTTCATTGCCGGTCGTCCATGTGAACGCCGACCGCGCTCAGTACTACTGGAACTCGATGCAAGCCGATGTTTGTTTGCCACCGACTGCCAGCGTGCGTGCGCTCACCGGATGCGCCGCTGGTGCGTGTGCAGCGCCGGGATGAGCGCCACGTGGTGCATGTGCAGCGCCAGGAACCAGCCGACCGTCTGGAACTTCGCCTCCGGCCACTTGTGGTTGGGGTCGCTCTCTGAGGAGGCCGTCGTGTCACCATTTATATGCCGGCACATTAACGGATACAGGGAAAGGCGAAAGTAAAACATACTTTACATATTGAAGAGAACATTCGTATTTTGTGGTTACTGTGTTATCTTCAGGATATAAACGGAATTGGTTAAACATGGAAGTGTATTAGGACCCCCTATCCATCTCTACTGTGATTACAGGCGAGACATTACGGTTCCCCTTTAGCAAAGTATTTTTATATTGTATTGGTTCTATCGTCATTACAAAATTGCTTCAATCTTAAACATTTTTCAACGCAACACCTTAAACTAAGTATAACAAAAATATAACATAAAAAATGCTTAAAGTCAAATGTACACGTCAATCGACCGTGAGTTCAGATGCCCGCTCACCGAGCTCGGCGTGCCACTCGTGGGCCTCCTGCACGGTGAAGTACAGGCGCGTCTCGTCGCGCACGCTGAGCCACGTGCCCGGCCGGAACGTGTACAGCGCGTGCACGCGCTCCGGCCGGATGCGCACGGCCAGCAGCTGCAGCACCGAGCACACGTTCAGCATGAACCCGTCGCCTGCGGACAGCGGCCGGTGAGGTCGCGTGGACGCTGGGCACTTTCAGGGGACGGTGTTAAGTTTACTGCGCATGTCAAAGTCCAAACATAAGACTCAATACGAGTATGACACACTAGGTATATTTAAAGTTCAGTAATTTTGGGGCGCTAGAAAGTTACTGACTTCCATCCCGGGCAAGAAACGAAATAAGTTTGAGAACCTATGGCTACATGAACCTCGGCATTGTTTACTTAGATTTTTTGATTTTGACTCAGGCTCATGATATTGTTGGGAAATATGGAAAATCAATTTCAACATTATGATGTAACTGTTAACAGCTAGACTTAGGCTTCGCCTATTAAGGAATGCATAGCTAAATATGTTATTTGATATAAATGTATTACTGATAGAAGTTCGTTAGATCTGTAAGGATGCAGCTTATATACCACTTGGTGCTCTCTAATTACACCGTGAGGCACCCGCCGCGAAGGTATAGCGACAAGATTATAAGACGCCTTTCATTCCATATAAATTTGCTGAGCTACAAAATACAATTTCTACCGAGCGAAACTGATAAACGAATGTATTTAAGTGTTCGACCTTTATTATATTTCGCTTTATAACCTTTGATCTGACGCGTATTAATAACTGTATGCAACATTTAACGATAACGGTATACATGGTACGAACGTAAGGTATTTTAAGAACGATATACTAATTATATTCGTTACATACTCAACTGACTGAGTCGTTGGTCGAGCGGTTACAAGGGCGGCTGCTGTTTCGGAGGTCCTGGATTTGAATCCGGAGTTTGGTAGTATTTAATTTTTCTAGCTTAGGATCTCTAGATGGAATTTTTAGTAGTCGCATGGAGTCGCGTCACTTTGGTTGGAGATAAAATTCAGTGACGTGCTTATAGGAAGAACTATATCCAGCAGTGGATGGCAATGTAACTGCACGCCTGTTATCCCCGAGGGGGTAGGCAGAGGAATGCAGGACATTCCCACGATTCACAATTGACAATGAGCCGACGACAACAAAATTATAAAACGCGGTGTCAATTTTAGTAGAGGAATTTTGTGTCTAAACTGTAGATGTAACGACTATGATTTGGCCAACATTTTAAAGAAAGTATTAAAAATGCATAGAAATGTCTTAACATTTTATTTCGAATCGCTGTGATTATTACCTAAAACAATTACGACACAAAGTCGGCCGGAATGTCTGAACGTTTGATAGCGATCAAACAAAGCGACGGTACATTTCATACGCTTCAAATTGTCTTAACTATATTAATTGTTGAGTATATTTTGTCGGATTGTTTTTGTTGTAAAGTACATATTTTAAAAACAGACCAGTATAAAACAGGGTCAGTTCTAGTGAGACAGTTGCTCTGTCATGTGATAATAAATAATTAAATACGTAGCTAAGACGCGAGCAGAATTTATCAATACATATTACGTACCTACATTATATACAGAAATAAACAATCAGATAATGAGTTGCATTGGCCGGTGTTTACGTGAATGATGTTACTTTGATTAATGAATACAATAATTCTAGAATTTCAAGGATATTAAGATATTTCATCGAGTCACATGTATACGACCAGAGGGTGATGAATGTAGAAGGTGCACGGCAAATCTGGCCCTCTCAGAGGAGATGTACTCGGCGCTCGGCGCTCTCTGCCAACCCCGTGAGGGGTCTGACGTAATGATATAATAATAATCATTATGCAGACTGCCTTGCTGGTCGAGTGTCTGTAACGGCCATTGCTAATCGAAAGATACTAGGTTCGAATCCCGAGTCATTTTTTATTTAGCGGCCGTTCAGAGTCTGGATTTGAACCCGGTGTATGGCAATAACCATATCGCATAGTGACACTCACGGGTAACTTATAAAACGTCGGAGCTACTCTCCTCTGCCTACCCCTTCGGGTATTAAAGGTGCGACGTTACATTCCCTACATATCGGACGAAACCGCCATAAACCAAAAAATATCCAACCACGTCATATATTTTCACAAGAGACAGTTCAAGAAACATCGTCTGCGCAAGTCACGACGAACGACGAACGTTTCGACCACATTCGCTCAGTGCCAGCGAGTGCGTCGGGACGCCGGGGGGGGGGGGTGAGTTGGGCGGGCGCCTGCGGGCCGGCGAGGCGTGCGGCCTGTCGCCGACCAACGTTGGAGCGGACGTCCCGAGTCCGAGCTGCGAGCGCGCGGCGACGACAGCGAGGCGCCGACGGCGCGCCGGCGTCCCTCCGACAGCGTCCTCACACGCTCCATGTACACGGAACTTGGCTTCGATTGCGAATTGCATTGGTTTTGTAAATAGGAGTTTGCGGTAATTAAGAAGACGCGGGGTGGCTAGCAGCGGTTGGACGCGCATGCTGTTGGAGAGTATGTCCAGCGGTGGGCGGGAATAGGCTGACGATGGTGATGAGTATTATTATTAATTGGAGTAACATGGGTGTGTCTTGACAAGACAAGACAGTGTGTCTGCCCATCCCTTCGAGGATTACAGGCGTGATGTTATATAGGCATAGCACCGATGGCGGTGCGCGAGGCTGTGCTCTGCTATCACCAACGCGCACGCCCAGCGTGAGGATCGCGAGCATGACATGGGCCAATGATCATGATATTATTATCGACCAAATATGACCCGCTTGTTGAGTAGTGATCTACGAAAACAACAGGTTACTATGAAGAGATTAGTGCGTGCAGACACACGTCAGGGTTGTAAGGATAGACACGATTGGCACTCGGTCCTCTGCCTATCCCGTGAGGGGGCTAGCGTGATGGTGTTATAATCGTAATGGGTGTGCCTATTTTTGCTTATAAGTCACATATGATTTTACTTCCGCGTAACAGTTTGATATGCTTCTAAGGTTTTATGAGTAACAGATTTTAACAATAATTGTACTAACAAGTACAATATCAATTATAATGACTGTAATAATTTTTAAACCGATTCATTGAATTACATTCACGAACGGTAAATTTGTTTCATTTTTCCATAATTTAACATAGTAAATGTTATCATAGAAAATTCTAGAAATATCTCTAGCGAATGACATTTTGTCTTGTCATCATTTCACGATTATCGCTTGTGACGAATGATTCTACGAAGAAATGTGAATCATAGCGAGACACAAGCTTCCCGTTTGTCGACAACGGTCGTTTCAAGGAAGCCGCGACATGTTTTCATTATTCGGTTGTATGGGAAACGCACTTGAGACAAACATTTTAGATGATTATTGGCACTAGGCAATACGCTTTTTACAGATTAGGAACCCGACGTAATTGTATATTTCATGAAACGTCGACAAGAAATAGATATGAACTTGAACTCGATTTATAAAATATGAACTGAGATAATATTTTACAGATTAAATTTGCCATTATAATACAAGGGATTATAATATTGGTTATATTCGGCTGAAAAATAATTGATCACAAGGAAAAATCAACGAATAAAGAAACGTTTGAAAGTCAAAGCGAACTGTTGCTCTTTAAAAACTCGACATTTGCAAGAGTAATATTCATAGCTAATATAATTTAAACCTGAAATATGATATAACTGGTCAATTGTATACTGTGTAGTTCTTTAAACTGTAAACCAAGGGCACCCACCACAGACAACCTAGGCGCAGAGAGCACGAGAGCTTTCATTAAAATTGTAATTTTTTTAAATGCAAAACATCTAAACCGTAAAATCAACCAGCCCGAGCAAATCTTTAAAAAGGCCACGTTCCCAATAGGAGGGCAGCTCGCTCGCTCACCCGCCAGCGAGCGCTCGTCCGTCTGCAGCTGCGCGCGCCGCTCGTTGCGCAGCAGCAGCGCCGCGAAGTAGTCGAGCAGGCGCTCGCGCGCGGCCGCGCACAGCAGCACGTTGTGGCACACGCTGTGCAGCGAGCCGCGGCTGGCCTCCACCTCGCGCTGCAGCGCGAACGCCAGGCTGCGGTCGCCGCCGCCCGCCGCGAACAGCCGCTCGGCCAGCCGCGGGTTCTCCTCCGCGAACAGCGATATCTGCGCCCGACGCCGCTGCTCCACTCGCCGCCTCACGCCAGTCTCCCGGTACCACGGGGACCATCTCGATATATACGCGCTTTAATTGATTAGCTTGGCAGCTGTGATTTTATTTAGCAAGTGGAACCGATTACTGATTTTCGATCACTACACAATTGACAATGACATAGTAACGAGACTGCGTCATTGGTCGTGGTGGTCGCATGCGCGACTGCCTATCTTGGGTACTAATCTCGGTTCAGGCACTATTGGATTCTTCTAAGTCAGATTTTCTAGTATGAATGTATGATGAAACGAGACAGTGTATTACACTCCTCTGCCTACTGCTTCGGTGATTACTGGCGTCAAGTTACAAATATTACCACACAATCACTCCAAACGTTGTCATTGTTAAAACTTAGCAAGTCGTAAGCCTCCACAGACACTCACAGCGAAGAACGGTCCCAAGAAGCTGGTCCTGGCGATCTCCCGGCCCGGCGCGGTGGTGATGGAGGGCGGGCAGAGGCTGGGCAGGCCGGCGAGCAGCGAGCACACGGGGCGCTCCGCGTGGCGCGGGCCGGCGCGCAGCTCGCACAGCGAGCGCAGCGCGCGCAGCGCCGCGCCGTGCCCGCGCCCCACCAGCGGCGACACGCAGCGCCGCATCTCCTCGCGGATCCCCATCAGCAGCGGCACGAACACCTGCCACCCAATATTATTCTAATATACTGCACAGTAGTATATAGGTACAACTTTCATAATGAACGTTACGGCGCAATTATGATGCTAGATAATAATATCTATACGATAAAATTGTTGGTTGTATTTGAGATCAATGTTACATAACGGTACCTCCTCGAACGCCTCCTGGTCGCCGTAGCTCGCGAGCAGCACCTCGGGCATGAGGCCGATGGGCGTGCTGCCGAGCAGGATGTACCGCAGCAGCGGCGACTTGCGGCACTGCTCCAGCTCGAACCTGCCGCGCAGGACGAGCACGAGGTAGTTAACGAGCGTGGAGCGCACCGTTCGCAACAGATCGTACAGCGGCGGCTCGGAGCTTTTCTTTGGATGCTCCCTCTCGTAAATGTTCATATTGTTGTAGAATTTCAATATATAGCTGACTGCTAGGCCTTGGGTGGGGATCGTTTTTGGTATGGGCAGCGATGGCGCGGGACACTCGGACTTATCGGAGTCCACCTCGGAACCGAGCAGCCCGCCGCCCTGCGTGTCGTCCACGCAGTCCTCGCTCAGACGTTTCGACGTCTCCGATATGGCAATCAGTTTCTGGTTCAACGGATCCGAACCGTTCGCAATCTGACTTATCACATCCATCAGCGCTCCAGAGACTATGTCCTCTAAACTGAGTTTAGGATTATCGAGAAGAGATTCTGCCACTGAAGGTACAAAAATGCCACCTAGAAAAATACAAGAATTGTCAATAGTTATCGTTTATTGTTATCGTCGAAGTGCATTTTACAAAATCATTTAAATCACCTGGACAGTCGTCGGACCAAGAGACCTGCAAGATCTTGGCGACAATATGTCGAAGCTGATCCTCAGTTAACTCAGTGCAGCTAACCGTCCGTGAGCGGTGGACCTTGCGGACAGGTGACTGTATAGGATCACTATCTTCTACCTGGTGATAGATAAATGCTTATATTATTATATAATTCATTATTTTTCCTTGGTACAGCTGCATGGCTGACGATAACAAAGATCCCTATTATAACATAGGCCTTTTCATTCTTCACAAATAATGTTACAGTTAACTCCTTTAAATGACACAAAAACACAAATCTGAGTAACAAAACACCTGACTCCTACATTTCATGAAAATTGTTGTGGTGCTTTTGAATCACACATTAAAATATATAAGTTTAGCAAAAAGATAATGTTGATGCACGCCATAGACACTTTTCACTGAAATCAAAGCTTATCAAATAAAGTTTTAAAGGAATGTTTTATTAAACATAATATATAGAAATCACAACAAGCATGTAATTGTGAAGTGTACGAACAAGTAATTAAATTCACTACAATATTAACATTTAATAAACGACAACAGAGCCAGCACGGTGGAACTACATACATAGCTCATATTTTTAAGTCTATACGAAAATACATATATCCATCGCTCGCACAGACAATGATGACAGTCACCAGTGTGCTTGGTGGGTGCATAATTTCTGTGGCCACTCAAATAAATCCTCAATTCTTTTGCGTTCATATAACAGTAGCTTGCATTTTCAAGTTATGCTAAAACAACACACGACACAAAATATGTATTGGGTGCATGACGTGCTCGGGAAACATTGCCACATCATGTTCTGTGTGTCTTAAGCGAGAAATGTTGCAGCGATTTGAGTTATTACATGTATGTATATACAAGATTTATGGGTGTGATGTTCATACATTAATTTAAATTTATTTAGAAGTTCTGGCTCTGTGGTTTTTTCTTATTATTATACCATTATATCTAGCGCTTCATAGGACACACGGGGAGCACCCAGACCAAATATTTTTGTACTTACAGTTCTTAGTGGCTTTCATAACACACATGGTATGTCCATACACACAAATATGTTTCAATAAAACGCAAGGACAAATACAAGGTATCTCAATAGAGAAGAATGGGTCTCATTAAATTGTCTGTTTTACTGTAGAAATCACACCATTGCATTCACAGGTCTAAGTAACGATATAAGTGGTTATAGTTGAAGGAGGCCCGAATTCAGCAACGAATTAGAGAATCTGTTCTATATATGTTGCGCCCGGTGCATGCAAGTACATGTTAAGCACTAGTTAAAGTCATTGACATTACAGAACAAATGTACCATGAACAAAAGCATTGTTCTAATACCAAATGACCTGATTCAAAGTTACTTTGCCCTTCCCCAAAAGTCTGATTTGTATTTCGTCAATGTACATCTTGGAAAAACGTAAACGTAACATCACTCCTTTAATCCCCTTTAAGAGGTAGGCAGAGGAATCCAGAGCACTCCGACGTTTCACCAGTTATGTTTACATCCCACTATGGTATAGGTGATGAAGCTATTGCCGTGCACCGAGCACACATTCAGATTCCGAACAATTACTAGAAAATCTAAATTAGAAAATTTAGTAGTATCCAACACGGGAATATATTCCGGGATGTCCCAATCGGCAGTCGCACTTGCAACCAACACAACCAACAAGGTGATCTTGGAAGTACAATCTGATATATCCATGTTATAGCACTTAATCCCTATGATTAACTCATTTAAAATATTAAATACAAATGACTATTATATTAGACAATCTTCCACACTATATACATAAGAAATGGCCTAAAAATAAAAAAAAGGCCCACCAAACAAAAAATTGACTGAAATAAAGTATTGCGACACTGTATCGAATCCGAAACGAGGTGATCCGACAGAGAACTAAGGTTATCGACATAGCCCAACGGATCAGCGAGCTGAAGTGG
>DWEI01001269.1:0-17245 GCA_018245875.1 Mysoria ambigua | reverse complement strand
TCTGCATTCCTCTGCCTATCTCTTCAGGGAGTACAGGTGTGAATTTACTTTTTTTTACGTTGTTTTGGGTGTACAGTTTTCAAGTATGACTGTTGATCAAGAGTTCCTTGGTTCAAATCCTGGGTTGGGCGTTATTGGTTTTTCTAACTTTGAATTCCTAGAAGTGGATGGGATTCTGGCTTTGTGCCCAATGTATGGCAGTAGTTTGAAAAACGTTTAATTCCTTTGCATTAATTCCTTCCTTTCCTTCATTCTTTCTTCCATTTTTCCATTTTCTCTTTCTTCCATTTCTTTCTTCCATTCCTTTGCAAAAATCTATTACATAAAAGTTGGCTTGGCCAAATAAGCCAATGATAATGAACAGTTTTTATGATATGGACAATCTAACCATAAGCATTTAGTGTAAACCTACACTGTAGGAGATAGTTGTCTGGCTTCCGCATAAGAATAAATTACAAAGTATCAGTTGTAATGGAACTCGCAAGAATCTCTCTTTCTCTGTTCGTCTATATTAGTTCAACAGAAGTCACTTATATAAATTTTTGAGAACTGTGCATCAAAATCTAACCATCATCTTTTAACATGTCCTGTGGTAAGAATAAGACAATACGAAATTAATGTGGTATCTTTTGACGGGGCATAGATCCACCATTGGACATTCTGAAGTCTGATCAATTGTTAATTGATCATCGTTTCCTGGCATTTTTCAGAAGAAAATCGAGAATGAAAACTGGCAGCTGTCTAGTCGGCTGCCTGACCTGTACGACAGCCCTGAAGACAGGAAACCAGCGCTTAGGATTTTGAATAACTCCTTTGAGAACTACACAGTCCCAACCACTGAGAGTGACATGGTGGAAATTGAAATTCAAATCCAATGAGAATATATATTTAAAATTGTCGGAATTACTGCTTTGTTCTATTGGATTTTTCATGTGAGAATATTTAAAATCACACTGAAACATTTTTTTTATAATAAGGAAGTAGAGGATGGGCATGAAGTCCACCCGATGGTAAGAGGGTACTGCCAACCATGGACATCTGTGATCAACCCCAGATAAGTCGACCACAGATGTGCCTCTACCCCTGAGGACTAAGATGGAATGCCTCAAAAAAGTATGTCTCCCTTACCACACCCTTCAAACTGGAACAAAGCAGCGCTATACGCTACTGTTATAAGGCAGAAATAGGTGTGGTGGTGGTGCCACCAGAGTTGAACCACAAGAGTGTTCTACCACCAGTACTACCAGTAATAACATATGGGAGATCAAAAAAATGGACCATATCAAAAGGTTTATATGGTCTTATATTAATAACTATAGTTCTATTAAACTACAAACATGCATCTATTGTTGGTATTTAGTGTGCATAGTCAGCTCGGTGTAGTGAGCCACAGATAGCGTAGGAAGGGCAGAGACGGGTGCTGCATGACTTGACGAAATGCGCTATCTCATTCCTACTTAGTATATAACTCGCTATTCGTAGACTCTAGAACAATCGATTTAGACAAAGATTTCACTCTAATTAATTTCTAATTAAAATGGCCGCAGTCCACTTATACGACAGATCTAACATCTAGAATTCCAGTACTCGGACATACTGACACCAATGCCTTCCATTCATCACAAGTCATAGCGCGGCTGTCGGTCGAGAAGAGCGTTATAAATGACCAGGAAAAGCGAAGAGAATCAATAGAGACTCGGCGTGTTGGCGTCAGCACGTTCAAGAGCCTACAGGAAATATAAATCAGAGCTGTGTTTGGAATGGTGGTGGTGCTGGGTCACGCGCGGGCACCCCAGGTGCCGGCACGAGCGAGGCGGTGCGGGCCTGTGTGGAGGCTGCCGAGGCCCGTGGAGCAAGCAGCGCCGGCTCTGCGAGGGAGGACTGCGGCCATTGGTTACGCGATCTATTAAAATATTTAAAAGTTAACCTTGTTTTCTTTTCATCTCTAAGTTAGCCCTGCTGACAGACGTTTGACGCTAACACCAACGGTTGTGTATCTTGATTGCATTTTATAAATCAGCATAGAATTCTATATGTACTGTTATGTGCCTTTCGGTAGGGAGTAGATTATGGCTTTAAAGTGTATGTGGTCGGAGTGAAATATAAAGAATGGCTTTAGAGTAACGAAATAATTTGGAAAATCCGAAAGTCCACAACTCATTGTAAAGAAAAGACAAAGAAAGACAACATTAGTTCTATGTTGTGCAATTACAAGGTTATTTGATAAAAATTAATTAGAAAAATTTGTATTTTAAAAGAATATTTTAATTACAGTGATTAACAATGAATATAATTATTTATCTTAAATATGAATTACAATAAAATTCTCAATCAATGTAGGTCAGTTATGATTATATTGTAGCAAGATAAGTGTATTGTAAAAAAAATAATTAATTAATTTTTATTACAGTCGTATATGCTACCTATTCTAAGTAGAAACGTCAACGTAACTGCTGAAAAGTGAGTATACTACACTTCTGTCTACTTCATCCTACTTACGTTTACATTCACCGATTTTTGAGGCAATATTTACGAGTTTTTTCAATCTTTCATCACTTGTATATCCAAGAACACTTGAAGCCGGTCCACTCGCCGCGACGTGGGTGGGGGGTGGCGGGTGGTGTAGTGTCACGACGCGGTCTGCGCCTCGAACAGGCTCTGCAGCGTGAAGCCGCCGGGCAGCGGCTGCACGGCCAGCCCCAGGCGCGCGCTGTAGGCGGGCGGCGCGGGCGGCGCGCGCGCCTGCGCCGCCAGGTACACGTGCGGGCCCATCTCGCCGCGCGGCTCGCCCACCTCCTCCAGCTGCTCGAGGTCGTCCGCGGCCGGCCCGGGGCTCTGTATTATTTTTATTATGAGTATATTCAATTTAACTTAAATGAAGCTAATTTATGTCATAGCCAAGTGAGCTAATTTCATAATTGATCACGTTAAGTTTGTAAATCAATGAATAAAATTGGATAAAGTTTTTGGTGATAAAAAGAATACACAGCTTCTTGGTTCTGATATTTCTAATATAAATAAATCTTTTAAATAGAACATAATTCGTTTCAATTTGTCTTTTTAATGTTTGACATTGAACTGATAGATGGCAACACCAACACTATTAGGGAATTTCAACATAAATTGACAGTGATTTTTGATACATTTTGTATTTTTATGATAAACTTTTTCAATCATCAATTTCATACCACTACTGGACATAGGCCTCCCCTTAGGACTTATACGGCCAGGTAGGCATAGGCCTACACTTGGCGGCCAAGCCTTGACAGGGCATGGAACTGTGGCTGTGCTAATTTGTATATATTCGTGTTGAACTCGGTTTTCTAAAAACTCTGTACTCGGCAATAATGACGAGAGGCCAGATCAAGTGTTATGGTCAAAGTGTGATACGTACGTCGTTCCCCCACTCGACTTGCACCCCGAACACCGGCCGCTCGGAGTAGGCCGCGTGCAGCGCTTGCAACTCGGCCAGCAACGGCCGTAGCTTTTCGCGCTCCACCCTGAAGCCCAACACGAAGCCCCCCGAGGACGGCCGGATCGCGATCACCAGGGCTTCGCCGAATTTCGAGTCTCGGATCGAAATCTGTCGGGGATTTTGTTATTAAACAAACTAGAACGAGCACAAAAAGGAATTTATTAAAAAAATATTAATTAAGTAAAGGTAACATATTCATTACAATTATCTTTCTTGACGAAATTAATATCAATATTTATGGACTTTGTGTTTTCTGAAGTGTCTCAACGCGCACGTGGCCGGCGCGGACGCTGAGACACCATACTTCCTGCTCACAGGCGACGCGACGTCAATAGCCCAGCGATAGAGGGTTACGATGACCGCGGTGGAACACGACGATCACGGAAACAAACACGAATCTACACTATAAACAACATTGGCTACTTGAAGCTAAGCTGAGCGTGACGTCATGCCCGCGATACCCTAAGAGGCAGGCCGAGGAGCGGAGCACGCTCCCACGTTTCACCAGTTACGTGTACGTCCCAATGTGGAACAGGCGGTGAATCTATTGCCTCACTCCATAGCACACGCCAAATCATTGGAAAACTAAAAAGTCAACACCACCTATCCAAGCGCTATCGTCCTCCGCCACTCACGCTCTCTATGGTGAGGTACGGCATGGACACGTTGTAGGCGTCGTTGTCGTCGGCGCGCCACACGAGGCGCACGTCGCTGGCGGCCAGCGCGCCCGGCGCGCCCGCCTCGCCCGACAGGCTCCACACGCCCTCCGCCACGAAGCACACCTGCACGCAGCGCACACGACGTCGAGCCGCGCGCTCGGCCATTCATTGTACGTAGATTGGCGGATTATTTATATTGTATGTCTGTATGTGGTTTGTATATTAATAAAAAAAAATATTTTGATGCAATTGTTACTGATATGGGTGTGTACTATATCCACCTACGCCGTTAGAGTAATGATGTTGCGATGTATGTTAAGTGTTATTAAAACAAATAGTATTTCAACGTTCGATATATTCAATCTATGGTTATACTATAGGCGTATCTATGCTTATACTAGACCCATATGTTTGGGACCAAATTTGAACGTCAAAGATACTGATAGACGTATTGGAGCAGTCCTGTTACAAATTTAAGCAACTTTTTATATTACACTAGGTAAATAATTAATTGAACTTTATTCTCAAGTGGATCTCACCTTTTCAAGTGGCAGTACTTTCAACTGCTTGTTGTGTATAATAGCGCCTCGGAGTTTCAAATCCCGGTACAATCTCGACGACGCGTAGGCTCTGGAATGTTGTTTTAACGGATATTTCGTGAAACATCCCGATTATAATGTCCGAAGAGGTGGGCTGAAGAATAGTACACTTCCACCATTCACCTGTTACGTGTATCAACATGTTTATAGGATATGTATTTACTAATTGAAGCAATTCACACTCCACAGTCATTTCTACAATTAACCCACAGACGACGGCCGTCGCTTGTATTAATTTTATAACTCTATTTACATAAAAAAACCTGATAATGATTTGGAAGGCTTACAATTTTTTATACTTACTTGTGGACACTGGCAACTGATGAATAATGACGTACGCAGTTTGGCGCCAAATTTGTGAATATGAATTCATATTTATTATTCTTAAAACCGGCCAACGCGTACAGCGCCTGCGTTGTGCCACGCAAGCCGGAGTTTACAATCTTTGTGTTGGTCGTAATTATGCAGTTTAGGCCGATGGCTGATGAGAGAAGAAAAAAGAGTGTAACCTATTTACAAAGAAATCTAATGTAAATAATAATTATTCTATATACTTATATAATAATTATACTAAATAATAATTAATAATTAATAAAATAATAATTAATAAAATAATAATTATACGTAAATAATAATTATTCTATATGCTCTATAATAATTATTCTATATACTTGCAACATTTACATAATGTATTTAAAATAAATGATTGTAACTTCTCACATATGTTGATTCTCGGAGAAGATAAGGAGTGCCAAATAATACGCAGGTTCGTGACCAGCAAGCGACCCTTGCTGCCGCTGTTGCCCTTCGTATCTTCCACTGGTTCGATTCTATCGAATATCTTCTCGTTTGCTCTAAGCTTCAAATACCTGTAAATGGTTTAAGTGCAATGTTAGATAGAACTGAATGTAAGATTAAGTATAGAGATATTATTGTCTTTAATTATGGAGATATTGGGCATTCAGTGTTTTTTATTAATCCTATAAGGAATATGGCGTGAAGATACAGTAAAGATGTTTATTGTATTTACGGGTGTCATAATATTTGTAAATAGTGACGTAATAAACTTAAGCGGATCATTTATGTGCGTCTGTCAGATAAATTTTATATAGGTATATTTTTGATGTACTGAAAACCTTTTTGATATGCTTATCAAAATATTAGAATTACGCAAAATAAGATTCATAAATTAGGTAAAATTATATTAGTCAATACAATTATTGAGTAATTAAACTTTTAAGGAACATAAGTACATATTGTTATAAACTGCCACGTCTATTAATCCAGAAACAGATTTTCTTAACAATATCATCGATCTATCTGGTCTGTCATTAATAAATTTCTTTAATAATAAATTAAAAACGCAATAACATAAAGAAAATTTATATTTAGTCTACAAAAATACTTACGAAAATGGCAAATCGAATAACACTTCTCGGTCTTCCCAAAGTTCGCCCTTCTTGTGTTTCGGCATATTGTTTTGGTGTTTATATAAATAATAATAATAATTTTCAAACATTTAAAATGGCATACTTATTATATCGTAAAGGAGCATCGCCAAGTTTTTGGACAATCGAATGGAGTTTGTTTTCGTTCGGTTGTGATGGTAACAAGGTTAATTAGGCACATGGCAACACTTTCTGTGCGGTCCACTTGTGTGTTCACGGTGAAAACATTCTTTGAACGTTAAGTGGAATGAGAAGATCTCTATAATATTCACTTTTTCGTTTGGTAAACGTAAACCACGCAAATCATCACGTTCCATTCAAATCGATTTTACCATTTTTGTAATTGAAACATTTTAGTTTCTTATAACGTATAAGTTATAACAGGATTATTCTCAGAGGTAGGCAAAGAAGTGTAGCAGGAGGAGTGCAGAGGAGTTGATTCGTGTCGGGCGGAGTAAGAATATATTTCCCAACCACGTGCAGCCGCGCTGGCCGCTGGCAGATCTCGATATATCGCGATCTTGCTGAGTACAGCTAGATATCCTGGTCGCCTATGAGCAGCAGCGTAGGCGTCGTAAGAATCTGTGCTCTGTCATCCTCAACCCACATTCCTTGTGTGGGAATTATGAGCACAATTCCTCAGTAGAGCCCTTTATCGGCAGTGTCATCGGCTGATGATGAGGAGTGTAGTGCACATTGCACTAAACTCCTCTCGTTAACAGGATTCGCGTTTCCAACCACTCAATCATGGAGGCGGGCACGGTAAGTTACCCTCGCCTATCATTTGCAACATCAATGGGCTTACCAATGTGTTTCCAGCCTTGAGGGACCTTTTTAATGCCTCGTTTTAAAAACCCTACGTCATAGCGTGTCTTAAAACTTCCGAAGGGAGGAATGAAGTTCATCCTACAGTTTTCGCATGGGAGTTACAAAGACATAAACAATACAGTAAAATTATTCATGGAGTAATATTTGTTATAGCCACAAAAAGTGATATAAATTTTATTTACAAAGCCTTCAAGTAAGTATATCCAATTGTTGAACAGAAATTCAAAACATACAAGAGATAAAACTGTTTGCTTATATCAATAAAACGGGAGTAATTCTTCAAAATGTTTCTGGTCTGGTCACAAGATAATTAAATTCAACTCGCAATAAACATCTTTCACGGTTGTAACGCCGAAATTATCTTTGCCCTTAACGGAAGTGCTTTTGACTTTCCCGCGAAAACACCAAGATGGCGGCTGTTTTAGCGTGAGTAAATGAATTATGAGAGCGGCTGTCAAAGAGTTTAAAAGCGGTTAAGTGTGAAAGACAAGCTTTTAATTGATGAAAATCTTAAAAGCACAAAGCCTCACGTTATTGGATTTGTCATCTTTTGAAGTACAGCGCGTGCTTTATCGTCTCCGATCTGCGATTTTAGTCAAGACAAATCTCTGCCGAGCCGAACTTTGTCTAAGAAATATCTTTATTCTGTTTAAAACCGAAATTGTTAGGACCAGTTAGTAAGTGATTTAATCGTGAATTGTTTTTTACTGGTATACTATTGCACGAGTTTTTTTAAAACGCTACAATTTTTTTCTGTTTAAATTGAAAATAGCCCAATTTAAAGCAACTGACAACCCTAGAGTTGATCTTATCGCGGGACAGGAGTGCGGCTAGTGCGTTTATTACTCTTATAGACAATTTTGATTAAATTTTATGAAGATTTACACTATGTTTCAATGCAACATTGTTTCTTTAGTCACAACCAACATCAGCCTATTACGGTTTACTGCTCGACAGAGGCCTCCCTTGAGGGGCTGTTCCCATTATCCCTACGCTCGGTATACAGGTTGAGGATCGCAGAGGACAGCGACAGCACATTAGTTACAACATAATTAATTTTATTCAAAAATATAAAGATTGTATAATAACATTTAAAATGCGGATATAGCTCATGTCTGAAGTTGTCGCGGAGCATTGACATGGGTACTTCGGAAAAGACGCTAAGAGAGTTCTTTTTTAAAGCACTGGTGACTCTTCGGGTACCATAAGTGTGCAGAATGACGGTGACCGCTTACCATCAGATGGCCATCTTCTTCTATGCCAAGTTACATACAAAAATGTGTGCGTACGTAACTTCACGTCTGTAATCACCGAAGGGGTAAGCAGAGGAATGTAGAACATTCCCACGATTCACCAGTTACGTCTATGTCCTACTATGGAATAGGTGGTGAGCCTATTGCCATGCATCGGGCACATATCCAGACTCCGAACCACTATTAGAAAATCTAAATTAGAAAAATTTCGTAGTGTTCGACCCGGGAATCAAACCCGGGACATCCCGATCGGCAGTCGCACCTGCAACCAGCACGACCAACGAGGCAATCAAATGTGTACCATATTCATAAACCAACTAAAAATATGTATCATATTCATAAGCGTACTGATTGTATATTTACCAGAGAATACTTTATCTCGTTTTCATATCGTCTGTGAGACGAGTGTCTAAGTCGTAGTTTCGTTAAGATTTTGTTAAGTGACTTCCATTACTTAAGGATTGTGAAGTTTTGACACTTATTCCTTGGATCCCTTCGCATTGCCGCTAATTATTTTGCTTTAAGCGACGGGTGGCCTTTTGCAGGTGGATGGAAGGATGGCTGCATAAACACGAATTTCTAGATAAATAATGTTTTTTGTAGAAATTTGTTGTAGAAAATTTCTTTAAACGTTTACCGAAGCAAAGTCTCCCTTGATTTGGATAAAATTGACAAAAATATTTTGACTTAAAGCCGAAATCCCTCGCTCTGCCAAATTGTTTTTCATTTCGTAAATGTTTTGGACGATAATTTAATTAACAATTGAAATATATTTGAAGGGAAATGTCCGCTTTACTTCGAACAATACATTCGACCATTATTATATTATATTGTCACGCCAATTCTTCTACTAGGCAGTCAGAGAACACCGAGCAACAAAACAAAATATCTGTATTCTAACGTTCTTCCTCTATATTCATCAATCTTTTCATAAACTAACGCTTCTATCGAAGTCAGACTCCTGGATCAGCCTGTATCTATTTGGTCAGAATCAGTGATTCTTACACTTCTAGTCATCGACAAATATTTGATTTAATTTGACGAAAAAATTCCAGACATGTACATATTGCTTGTTCCATGTCACAGATAGTTGCAGGAACGCGAATAGGAAATGGACTCGGCCAGCGCTGTGTAAAGCGCACCGCTTCCGCTCAGAAACTCACATCCGGTGGGAGCCGGCGAGTTCTAATTTCGAACGGCTCGGCTCGTTCGAGCGACCGAGATACGAAATAAAGCTACGTTTAATACGTTTGTAATCAAACATTTATTTCATCGTACATTAAATTGTTGGTATAATTATATTATC
Source organism: Mysoria ambigua (assembly GCA_018245875.1). NCBI lineage: Eukaryota > Metazoa > Arthropoda > Insecta > Lepidoptera > Hesperiidae > Mysoria > Mysoria ambigua. The sequence goes on along the minus strand of DWEI01001269.1, from coordinate 7,677 downwards.
ATTCGATATTCTTTCGGGGTAGGCATGGCGAACTAAGTGTTAAAAAAAAATTCATATCCTTATTTACAGATGCATTAATTTCATACATTTATCAAGAGAAAAAAGGCATATAATGTAGCGTATTTAACAAACCTCCATGACTGTCTCGATAGTGATGTGACTTCCAAGTGCCACTTCCGATCGGGAGGTCCTGGCTTCAAATACCGGCCTGGGGATTATTTAATTTTTCAAACTAAGATTTCCTAGCAGTGGCTCGGAGTCTGGCTACGTGTCCATTGTGTGGCATTAAGCTCACCACCTATTCCATGGTGGGACGTAAACGTAAAATGGGACGTAAACGTATAAAACGTGAGAATGTACGACACTCGTCTGCCTGCCTCTTCCAGGATTACAGACGGGATTTACGCTTAGATAATATAATGTAAGATCATATTTCCATCAATGTGTCGCTTCGATGAGAGCTAAACATCAACATTTTCATAAGTGAGAATGTACAGATAGATGGCTAGTGATATGTTTTGATAGTTTATTGGCTGACAAGACAAGCGGTGTTCTGCCATAGAAATTGTTTTTAGTGAATATTTTGTATATTAAATAAAAGAATAATGGATCTATTGTATGTTTGAAAATCGAACGACGGCTAAATTTTTTGTATATTGTTAGTAAAGAAATAAAAAAAATCCCATAGAAAATGGAGGGTGGGGTTTTCTTTGGGATCGTTGCTAATTTTTTTTGAGCCAAAATTTAAAATATTACAAATGCGTCAAGAAATTCAAATTATTGTTTGTTGAATGGGACTACCATTATCAATTATTATTAAGGGTATACATGTAAATAGGCTACGACCTATTTACAGACCTACCGAAGAATATACACAAAAAACTACGTTGTTAAGGAAGTGAAAAAAAAAACACGGGCGGAGTTATCATTATGTCTTTATTTTCAATCGTAATGAATATGTGATATGGCTGGCTTTGGCTTTTATTGATGCTACCCCACCATTGGCTATTGGCTGTGGCTGTGGTGGAAGCGTCAGTATGACAGCTCGGCTCCGATTGGCTGGCACAATGATTTCACATCCGTTATAACATAAAAATCGGTCAAGCGGCCACTAACACTGTGGACATGAGATTTTTGTGTATTAGATTTTATGAACAGCTAAATGTTTGCCCGCGTTCCTGCTTGCTCGAGATGCGTACTAACATGGTGCACGCATGCCTGGAATAAGGATATTCAGCCACATTTGAATAATCCTAGATCATCGTGTCGGACAGATTATCTACATCAATAAATTATGTTACAAATACTTTTTGAAAAATCAATAAAGCAAGCGTGTCAAGCTTTAATATGCAGAAATGGCGGTATCACAAGAATATGTCCTGAGCCCAAGTACAACGGAGCCGAGGGCTTTATGAAGTCACTTAAACCCAATTAATTACTTAAGTTAGGAAACATTGTGCAAGTTGAGAGTAAGGTAATTGAATAACGACCGTCATAAACGGTTTACGGCGCCATGGTTTGAGTGCGGGGAGCGCGGGGCGGGTTGATCCTGGTTGCACAAAATTGAAATTTTATAAATATTTTTTATTTAAACACAGTTGCGCTCAATAAATTTATGACTGGTCTCCCGGAGCTCGGTCAGCGGTGTTCAAATTGTTCTCGGTAGATATAAATAGTGTAAAATGTTGCGGACCGATAAAGAGTTACGACGATCTGTGGTACGAAAATACAAATAAAAAGATTAATTACATTGACTGACATTGACTTATTTTCGACGAAGTTATTTTCAATGATAATGATTGATTACATTAATAATAACATAATGCATTTGAATGTGCGTCTAGTAATAGTATCCATGAAAATGTAAAAACATTCTACGGCGTTTATTTTATATGACTCGCTAGGAATTAATTTCTCAGAGCATGGCTGACACGTATTTATGTATCGAAAGATATATGCTTTAACCATGTATATGGCAATAGGTTCACTGGCTATTCTATAGTGGGATATAAACTAGTAAAACATGAGAGTCTTCTATACTCCTATAGCTACCGCACGTAAGTATAAAAGAATTATATAGATGAACTATCTAGTTACAACCGTGTGTGTGGAGATGTGTGATGGAAAAAAAAACGAAAAATCTTGATGTAACACATCCATTGATTCCCAGATTTTGTTGAAAACACATACAAACACATCAACACTACAAACATTCAGTTAGTATATTGTTGTTAAAGAAATATATGTTTCTTTATTATAATGCTAGATTAGTTGTAGCTTTTGGGAAAAAGGTTGAGAATCGCTGTATCAATGTAAGGGAAATTTATTTCTATCAGCTTCTAAGCCTATATTTATATCAATATAAGCTCCTTAATTGTTCTATTTATGGTGGCTAAATTTCTTATTGGCTTTATCGTAAAATTTAAAATTTAAGGTGAAGATAATGAACGCACGAAAAAGTTGAAGAAGATAATCTAAAAGGATAAAGAAAAAAGAATTTGATATTCGGTGCGCTTTGCCCAGCCGATAAGTTGCCTGTTATGTCGATACAATTATATTATAATTCGTAAATGTAAAATATGAATGTAATATAGTTGTAAATATAATGTAAATGCAAACCGAGTTTTCAGTTTAGTAACCTTGTATATATATACATTTTCAAATTGCATATCTGCTTTCAATTCATTGTCAAAGGTATTACTTACACTGTAACCTGTCAATGCATCATAATAGGTTTTTGTTTTGTTTTACATGTTGTTTTAATTGGTATACACGTTATTCTAATTTATATTATGTAGTAGTATCTCGGAATTTGGATTTGTGCCCGGTGTATGGCAATAGACTCACCACCATAGATTTCCTAGTGGGAGGTAAACGTAATTGGCGAAACCTAAGATTGTACTACCCTCTGCCCACTTTTTCGGGGATTACGAGCGTGACATTACGTATCTTACTGAATAGTTAGTGAGAACCGAGCTTTGAATAACTGTTCAACTTTCATGACACTTCCACTCTTCTTGACCAAGTAGGCTAGACACCGAAAATAACAGTAACAAAAACAAAATTACTTCGACAACGTGGCAAAATTGTGAAATTCGACAAACGGTCGACCGAAATAAATCTTAATCCTCTCATTCGAGGATTTAATTCCTTGGGAGAGTCATTGAAAGTAATGTCCGGGAATAAGAAGAAGGAAATCGCTGCTTTGGCCTGTATTACCTCGCGACGATTATATTTCTCGAGCAACGTACCAAAACGAACTCGAATGTTCTTATTACAATGGCGCTAGGTCCAGTTTCCTCTGATCCCTCGACACTATAAGCGTGCAGCGTCCATAATTGACTCGCATAATTAAGTAGAACGAGTTCTGAAGTAGGTGAGCTCGCGGCCAGATGCGTAAAATCGTCCAATTAAAAGTGTTTAAGATCATTTGCATTTAGCCGTCTCTCTACTATGAAGAAGCGGTTCATTTTAAAACAATAGACATTAAGGTTACATCGTGACGCGGTTGGGTTTCTATATTTATAATTTGTTTTTATAGAGTTAGTAATGAATTGACTGCTTCGTTGGGCGTGTTGGTTCCAAGTGCGCCTACCGATCGGGAGGTCGCGGATTCGATTCCACGGTCGAACACTACAAAATTTAGATTTTTTACTAGTGGTTCGGAGTCTGGATATGTGCCCGATGGATGGAACCTATTCCATAGTGGGACGTAAACGTAACCGGTGAAACGCAGGAGTGTATTACACAACTAAGAAATTATAGCAAATCGCCAACAGTTGTCTTTAACACAAATTAATTCTGTGTTATTTTATAAAATCACAAGTCAATACTTATGAATGTATCGTATAAAGCGTATTGTGCGTAGGGCCAAATCTCAGCAGCTAAAGCGTGAAATAAATGAACTAAAGAACGATTATATTAATGATATACCGAATGAATAAGTAAGTAATATTCAACACATTCATGATAAGGTTATGTTGGGTATGCATCAAAGTAATGACGTGTGAGAATAAGGTTTCGGTCCTGAAGAAATGTTAGGGTATATCGCTCACGATTATCGTTAACTCAGGTGTGGGCTTTCGCGAAGATTTATGTACTTACGACTAAGGCACCTTGTCGCACTACAGCAGAACTAGAAGAGAGGATAGACCTCGTAGAAAAACTACAAGCGAGAATAGATCTCGTAGTTGTTAGAACTAGTGGACTACATAAGATTACACTAGCCTTTTAGGTAATAAGATACAAACTTCATTGCCACAGGTCGTCTACAATTGTTAAATTAACTATATTACAAGACCGCTTATTACCTTCATAACCAAATCATGAAATTTGACAAAGATACAACTGCATATTCGGTGCACAGTCGCAATATGAGCGCTCAGATTTTTTGTGTACAGCAATAGTGTGGAAATAATCGGTCATTGTGATATTTTATAGCATATATACACTCGTACGTATAGTATCATGTCCCATATTGTTTTTGTATAGTATAATCAATGTAATGTACACTTTGTTCCGTAACATCTGTCTGTCCATGTTGTATGCTGCAGCGTTGAAATTTTTTAAAATACAATTCCGTGTGGCGTATGCGAATGTTTTTATACGGCTCATAAAGCTAATGTTATTTATTGATGCAATAAACGCGCAAAAAGGTAAAATAACGGCACAGCCCCAATCCAATCTACCCTACCTTTGCAGGATTAAATTAACTTTCGGTTGGATTTTGCGGCTTTGATCTTCGAGTCTTGTTGGAGTTAATTTTTTCTGTACATTCGTACGTTTTCATTAAACCGCCGGATCGAGTCGTGCAATTTTACATTCCATTGATACTGATTTAGAAAAATCGCTCGAATGGATTGGATTTACGTTGAATGTTAAATGTGTATAAAGTCGTCGGCCCGGGAAATGAATTTTATTGCTGTGCCTGGGTTTGTGAGTTGATATCAATACCTACTTGGAACAAATATTTTAAAAATGTTATGTTTAGTAATTATTATTTATCAGAAAAACAATCAAATTCACACAAAGAAATATAATTATTACACTCTTAAACAAGGTCGTAATAAATATTTTAAATTGAATATTTACAATTAGGTATTACATGAACAAATATATGAAAAGCTTCTTAATTTTCAATACTTTATTAGAAATAATTATTCTTTTACTATGTGTACTGTTATGCAGTATATGACATAATTAATTCAGGTTTCTCTATTTTTATTACTTTGTAATATTATATGTATTTTACTAATGACATTTTAAATTACTATAATTTAAAACAAACCAGACTGAATCGTATCGTTTTATCCGCAGAGATATAAGGTTTAAACTTTTTTATATAAAGTGGGCTCTGAGCGTAAAGAAGTGAAAATCATAAGTAAAAACATGTTAGGACGGCAGATGCTCCAACATAACCCTTGGACGAGAGTCAATCAATGACATCGGGTAAAACTGCAAACCTTAGTTGATATTTTATTGGTTGCAAGGGCAACTATGATCATTAACTATGAGAATGATTGTCCGCATTTTCATTTATAAAGGAAAAAATACAGGAGGCTGAAATAATAACGTATAAAATACTTCAAATATTCAAAAGCTATAAACTTTTAAATAATTAAATTCTATTCTGTATTTCGAAATAAACCGTGTTATATCAGTTCGTAAGCACAAAATACAAATTTGTTAGTACTGTTACTGACAACAATTTATTGTCGGATATATTTTGACTTACTTCCAAATTAGTAATATTAATATGTTATATATATTTAGAATTTAACTCATACCATGTATAAAAGGTCATCGTAACGCTGTATACCGATTCAATATCGATGGCTTACTACATTGTAACGCTGTATATTTAGTGACCATATTGAGTCACGCATTAAATGATAAAACAAAATAAAAGAACACATTCCACAGTGTCTGTTAGTGTCTTTGAATCCTGTAGCTTACAAAATTTTCCACACACTTTACTTTTGACCTTTACTACAATAAAGAAGCGATTTGGGAATTATTTTCATCGGTCGGTTTGAAACTTTTAGTATTTAAGGGTTTTACTACTTACGTATGAATTATTATTACATTGCGACATCTTTTTGTTTTTTTATTTTCATATAAGCAAGCGGTTTTGATATCAAATGCGAATTAGCAAGAGATTCTTGAAATTCATTCTTAACCAATTCGTCGACGTCACGTGTATGTGTTTACTTTTAATCCGGCTATTTATCATTGTCTATTTAAATTATATATTTATGTCGTGCTAGTTTTATTGATTTAAATATTAACATATCTACAGAAACATGTTTTTAAAATGTTGCTTTTTGGTATGGCTGGTATTCAAGTATCTCCTATTCTATAATCGTAGACGTAAACGTAACTGGTGACACATCTGCGTGCGCTACACTCCTCTGTCTATCCCTTTGAGGAATACAGGCGTGATGTTATGTTAGTGTTAGCACTAGGTAACTTTTCTAGTATCCAGATATGTATATGGTTTAACTTAAAGATAAGGAAAGATAGCTATTTACGCCAATTTTCCCTCAACTTACAAAATTGAATCGGTAGAAACTAATTTTGAGTACGAAGTACCTGTTGAATGTATCCATTTGTATAAGGACAGGGCATTTCATATATACACTTACCAAAACATACATATTAGCTTTAAACAACTACAACTCTGCTTAATTTAATAATAATATAACGTCATAAATATAACGACTACATTTATGGAACAGTGTAAGAAATTGTAAAGTCGGCAACAATGACACTGAATAAATCACTTTCAACATACGAAAATATGATACGGTGTTTACTATAAATCATCTGTTTATATAATTTTTTGTTTTCATAGCAAAAATAAGTAGAATATTGAATATTGATCGAAATAAATAATTTATATTGGCACTGTTATTCACCTTCTTAAAGAAAACTCTTCCAACCGAAATCGCAACCTACGATATCTCAAACTCCCAACCCTGGGTACATTTCTGTTATTTTTTTTCATTGCAATTAACACATAATATTATGAATAGACATATTTGCGTAATATTTATGTTTAATATACCTATCTTCACGCCAGAATTGTGTGGGGTAGACATACAGCACCGAGTGCCTGTTATTATCTCTTCCAGATTGTCTTCTTATCTTATCCTTTCTTTATTTTTATCTTTTGACTAAATTAAGTACACATTGCAACATTATATTGTATTACTTGTTTTATCTTAATTTATACTTAGTGTGCATAAGAATTATAATTAATGTATTCACTACAGCACTGTCAGATTGGACATTATATTTTATCTACTAAACCGTCAGCAAACTTTTAATGACATAATAATTCGAGTGGAAAATAAATAAATTTGTATGAATAGTAAAAACCAACGTTAGAATCGGTAAATTAGTGTTCGTAAGATATTAAATTTCAATATCATGTTTTGATAATAAACGTAATTTCACGGCTGTAATCCCCGAAGGGGTAGGCAGAGGAATGCACAACATTCCCACGATTCACCAGTTACGTTTACGTCCCACTATGTAATAGGCGGAGAGCCTATTGCCACGCATCGGGCACATATCCAGACTCCGAACCGAACTCCGAACTAGAAAATCTAAATTAGAAAATTTTTGTAGTGTTCGACCCGGGAATCGAACCCGGGACCTCCCGATCGGCAGTCG
>DWEI01001268.1:0-17250 GCA_018245875.1 Mysoria ambigua | reverse complement strand
CATGCTTCGGAGATATGTATGTATAAATAAAAACAAAGGTGAGATTATGAGACGATTTGATAACGCTCTCCTTTCGATTATAGATTGGTCGATGGAACTATATAAAACTTTCGGCGAAAACAAAAATAAGATAAACAACCGGTTTGATGAAATTGAAAGCGACATTTTCCTTCGAAGTTGTTCACGAGAAAAGTTGTGATTTATGCGCATTTTGATTATGACAAAGTTAAGCCAGCGTATTCCTCTGGCGGCGTGCGCGCGGAGCTCCGCCGGGCGCCCGCCTGTGCTTTAACATTATTATTATTCGGAACAGGCTCCCACTTGCCATCACAATAGGAGTGTGTTTCGAATCGAAAGCATCAGTCTCTTTTTTACCTGGACAAGTATTGTACGAACACAGTACTTAGGTATCACTACAATGTACGCTATGTACATGTGTTATATTTATTGTACACTTGACGTATAAACTTGTAGTACTAATTAAAGAAACGTACACAATGGAACATTGCAGCACAGAACAGCGCAGCTCTTCCAATCGTCGCGGACACGAGTCGACCACGCTGAACGGGTAATTACGGAATTTGTGCGTACAGAGGCCCCTTGTAATTGTGGGGGCATTTATTTTAAGACCCCTCTGTATTACTATATTGCCTAAGCATTTGTGTGGGTTAGCAGTACATGACGCCTGTAATCCTTGATGAGGTTAGCAGAGAAGTTTATACATTCATGTTTCATCTGTTACGTTTTCGCTCCCATTGTGGAATAGCGGTGAAGCCTATTGCCAAGCCTTTCAACAGATTTTGAAGCATAAAATAAAAAAATAAAAAGTACTCTGCCAATTGATTCATTTGAATGTTGTGGTGTAAGAAACCCTTCAAGTGCCTGAACTACCCTTTGTCAGATCAACTTTACTAAGGATTCCTGTTGGGCTTTATTACATTATTTTTTTTTATTTGGTTGCTTTTTAAATCAACTGTACTTAACATTAAAGGATTCCATTTACTATATTATTTTGTTAAATTTCTTTGCATTAGTTTTCATTATATTTATTTAATGAAAAATCATTATATCCACTAAAATATGAACATAAATTAATAATCAGCAACGTGAGAATACAGATACAGTTACCGTTGTTATCGGCATAAAGTTTTATGGAGTTTAATTTCCCCGCAGCGCCCATCCCGCGCGACGTCCTCGACCGCGCGCGGAGCCCGCGAGGCGGCCGCCTCTCGAGGGGACCGGAGCCCGCGCAGGGGCAAACTTTGAGTTGATGTCGTTCACGGAGTTGACGTGACGGAACTTGAAATACGTACCTCAATTTTGATAAACGCATTCTGATATGTCATTCATGTTTTAAATCACAAAACCATCCTAAGGGTTTTCTTGAGTGTGATTTAGAAAGTTTAGTTATGGAAGCAAATTGTAACGAATCACTGAATAATGAATAAAGACATCCGTTTGTCAAACATAAAAAAACGTTTTTATTGTTAAGTGATGAAACTTGATGAACTTACGAGTCTTTAAATGACACCGAGCAAAAGCTTACCTGGTCGGTTAGCGTATCCCACATCATTATTCTCATATGAACGAACAACATCAGTAGATGTCATTTTTTCGCTTCGTGAGACCGTTTAATGTAGCTGTCGATTTATTTATGTGTATCTCAAAACAAAAGTCACGAATTTGAAGCACTTTACGATGTTATTGTTTAGGCATGTTTTCGACTTCGATCAGCCTAACAGACTCTGGGAGAGTACAAATGCCTTATGGTATTATAAAGCCTCTACGTAAATAATGAACGCGCTGAAAATAAAATCCAAGATTTAGGGAAGTTATATAATAGGTTGGCCGCAAAGGCGTTCAAAATGAGCATTGAAAGCAAATTTTAACCGCTTATGTAAAGTTTTTAGATAATACAGTGGAATACAAAACGCTGATACTGTCGTTATGAAACTGCACAGTCACGGCAACTAAGAACGCTTATATTGTTTATCACGATAAAAGATAGCGATGCTTTCACTGCGAGGCTTTTAAAACTGTCTATAGAATCAATTTGTTGCGATCATTCCTAGTCCAAAAGACAATGAAAAGGTGGATTTACTCGTTTGCCGTTGTTCCACAGCTTTCCGTCTTCACCATCTTGATAAGTGAATTTATCGAAGTCCAACCTAGAAAGTTGGGCCTTTGTTTTGGCACGGCTTGATAAAATTAAGCTGTCAGCGTTGATCGCTTTCGAGAAGTTGCTCCGCTAGCTTTTAATGTGAAAGACAATAATGGAACTTGATTGAGGCGATGAAAACAGTGGATAAATATATTTTTTTACGAAACGGTCCATGCCGCTGCGATCGATTAGTTGAACGATGGTCGGTGTGTCGCGTGGCGTGGCGAGTTCTCGGAGCGACTGATGAAATTGAGGGCGAACAATAAACGAACGTGCTGCACCGTTGCGATGGCTACCTGGTTGATTTGAAGTTCCGTTTACTTTTAGATAACACTGCAAACTGAGCTCTACGTAACTTCACGCCCGTAATCCCCGAAGAGATACGCAGAGGAATGCAGAACATTCCTACGTATCAACAGTTACGTCTAAGTTCCACTATGGAATAGGTGGTGAGTCTATTGTCATATACCGGGTACATATCCTAACTACTACTAGACTACTACTAGACTTTCTAAATTAGAAAAAGATTTTAGTGCCCGACCCGCGAGTCGAAACTGGCACCTCCCGTTCGGCAGTCGCGCTTACAACCAACTCGACCAACGCGGCAGACCGAGCTACTGAAGCTCTATTGTGTGCATAACCCTTGTAATGTTTTAATGTATGGATTCGTTTATCATTTCCTTGCACGGTAACACAGTAACGATCTGCTTAGTTTGTTCATTACTTTTTATATCCCAGCCAGTCTGATTGGCTGTATTATAATTAAAGTTCATTATTGCACTATCTGTTGCTGATCAATAACTGCTCATAAATTTTGTATTTAATGTCGTCAGTGTGTTAGTTGATTTTTTATTACAGTAATTTGTTAGCGAACGGGAACAGATTTTGCTTGAATGATTCTTATTTATGTTATTTTCTTATTTTGTAATCACGACTGTAAGTAACTATAACGTAGTTAAGTAAATTCATTGTTGACCAATTATTAAATCATTGCCGATGTAAGTATTACACCTGTAATTATTTATTAATTGCTTTTAAGCATGAAGTATAGCTTGAAATCAATTATATTACGTCATCAACGTGCGTACGTATACTAGGATAGTTGAGTCTATAGTAAGATGGTTGACGTTTAATCAACGAAACCGAAATAAAAGACAGCGGGCACTGTATCAAATGTCTTCATCGAGGGGAATTATAATAATACTACATCCCAACAGTTCTGTTACAAGAGGCGGTACAGAAGATATCGGCAGTGTTTTTGTAGTCGTACATTTTGTGTCAACTGCGTGCCGAGTGCGAAATGCGCGCGGGCTATAGCGCCTCCGCGCGCGTGTCCTCGTAACTTGCGTCTCTTCAGCGCGACTCGAGCGTCGACACCGAGACCACGCACGAACGCCCCCTGAATTTAGACACAATACTGTTCATCGCGACCGTCTGATATCGAACACGGAAGTATTACCAGAGTGTCAGTCTATGTGTGCCCAGTTCTATAGATTTATAAAAAGTATTACGCACATGTACACGGTTTGTGCTATTATGTAAATGTGTTGTATTCATATAACAATATGCCACAGCCATTTGGATGGCGTTTAATATTTCACAGCGAAGCCCGAAATTTACATAAAAATATTGTACCGTTAACAGAGCGACGTCATATAGTTAGCGACTTATGAATTATTCACGTTCATGTGCACTTTGTAATTATGTCGTTCGTTCCGCCAAAACATCAGCCAATTATTCAAATATTATGTATTTTTCGCATAAAACGTACCTATGTACATTTTATACTTTTGCAAATTGTGTTCCCGAGTACATTAAACAATAATTGTGTTAGTAAGTTTGTCAGTTTGTCAAGGTGGCATTTAACAAATGTTAGGAGACCTTAAGAAAAGTTCGATAACTTAGTGTGTATCACACAAATAACGAAAGTTTTGAATTTCGCCTACGTATTGAAATTCTCTTTTGATGGCATGCTTCCCAGAGGTAGAGAAGCGTCTGCATTTCGGGAAAAGGAACAGTTTTGTCCAAGAGCGGAAGGTCGGAACATCCTGCAGCAAAGAGAGGAATGTCTGGTTTCTGCACGAATACGAGCGGGCGACGAGGTGAAAAGCTATTGAAATATAGATGATATGTTTGGATATGACAGATACTTTCCAGTCGTGAGTATAGCCATCGCATCCCTTAAGAGATTTTTGCAATGTGGTGTAATTTTTTTTAACAAAATATTGAAGTTCAATACAGTGATCTCCCGAACTCTGTACTCTATCAAATTAGCATGACTCGTTCATTGCTTACGTAGCGACGTATCGACGTTCTCTTTTAAATATTTATTGCTCTGTATCCGAAGCTCTCGCTGGGTGGCGTGCCGGCTTTCCATAACAAGTCTTCCTGCCCCTCGCGAACCCGGCGACTCGCGCTGAATTTTGATGACCTGCGTACGGAATCAAAGGGATCACATGCCGACTTGGTGACGAATCTTCTTCACTTTCGCGAATAATATTCGCATACAAACATCGTGTTTTACATTCAGATGTAGTTTGATTCGCCGACCGCTGTTTTCAACTATCAACTCTACACCAAGGTCGCGATTCTAACTTATATATCTAGACTAAACACTTTCCTCCAATTCGCTTTTTGCCCATATTCCCCACGCTGGTCATGCTGGTTGGCAAATGCAGAGCACAGCTGGTCCACCGCGCGCGCTGGAGCTCCGCCAGGTTTAGTGGCCTCCTACGATGGCTCCGGTGTCAGGAGTCGGGAATTTATTGACCTCAAACGAACAGTAGTACCTGTAACTTCCTGCCTATATTTTTATTATAAACTTATATTAACGGAACTAAGGTGTCTAAAATAAAGTTTTGTCCAATATTTGGCTAAGGAAACATTTCATTTTAAAATTAGTCTTAGTCACTCGTTTGAACAACACATCAAGCAATAAATATGCTTCCTCCAGATAATTTGCGTTCAGTTGAGTCCACGCGGATAGTTATTATAACATGCCGATAGCAGAATAACTCATTAACAGATGGAAATCTAAATGGGTTTTAGACCAGATATATTCTTAGTAAATTGATCACAGATATGATATGTCCGATAACATGTAATCCGCGATGACAAAAAAGCAATCAGCGATACTTGTTACGCGCGTTGCTGTGCTCGCGGCAGTCAGCGCGCCTTTGCTGGTTCCTCCGCGCCTCGGGAAGCCGTGCAGGATCAAATCGATTTACAAATAGTTATGAATATATGAACGTCCGTCCCATCGGTGTCGATGTGCGCCGGAACCGTCGTGCGGCCGAGTGGACGACGTGTGTCACTTGCACGAGTCATTGTATTTAGTTTCCATTTTTCAAAACCCTCACACACAATACCATAACGAGCACGCTATTGCACACGACGTAGACAAACACGGACACACGACGTCACACGTCAGACGCACCAGGCGGTCAAGTCACCGCCGACGACGACGACCTCGTCCACGCGTCCTGCAGTCCGGGACCGCATGAGCGGCAAGCACCGAACAATAGAAGGCCCGCTTGCTCGCTATAGTCACACGCGACGGCAGCAGGCGCTGAATATGCATTCAAGAAACGTCTACTCAGTATTTACCTTCTATATAAATATGTACTTATTGATTCGTGTTTCGTTTGTTATATTCAATTGATAGTTTTCTTAATACTGAGTGGTAGCTCACGTTCAATAAATGTTAAATTATAAAATACTGCGAAAGAAATTACACAGTACATAGCACACCGTACTATATTTCTGCGTTATTTACAGCACTTCGTAAGGATGTAAATATCAGTTGGGGGTGGCAGCGGGACGCGGTGATCTATATGCAAATTTTATAACGCGCTTATTATATTTTCCCGCATTGAAAATATGAAGGCGGCGGACGAAGTGATATTACATGTAAATTTATTTGGCGAAACCGTTACTCCGCGTCCAATAACTGGGAGGGTGAGGTCTGGACGGTGCGACGTTTAACGCACGACACGAGCAATGCTAATGAAACATGAACTGCACACACACACTGAGTGTGACCTGCCGGCACAAGGCTCCACGTGGCCACCGTTTGCCGGCAGGGGGCACTGGTGGCGAATCGGCCATTCTGTGATGCCGACACCGATGTGCGCAGGCAGACAGCGTTAGACACGAGATATTCCAACAAGAATTCGCAGCGTTTTTTGTAAATTGTTTAAAAATGTACTTGTGGATTGTATAGAAATAGCAAATTGTATGAACTAGTAAAGGTAGTCGGGGTGGTTGATGACCATCACATGTTAATATATACAAAGCTTTACGACTACAGCCCATGTGCGTATCAGTTCCGCGTGTAACCGGCGTGTTGACAAGAGCCTGCAACATCCCTTGTTGCAGGGCGATCCCTCCCTCCACGTTACTGTGTTGTTTGTCCACTTACATATAAGCTTGTTTACTTCGAACAACTTCTAATTCTTACTGATGTGTAGACAAAGGAAATACATATATACAAGGCGAAATGAATTAAGCGATTATTTATAATGAACTATAAATTGCGATGAAAGCTAATAATATTAATAATGTATATTTTAAGAAAGCAAACGCCAGAACATGTTCATTTACCTGCGACCAGGACGAACATTAAGTACATTTCACTTACCCACTGCAAAATTTGGTTGCGGGCACAAACTTATGTAAAACTATAGATTGCAAGATATTTATTCGGTTGATCGACGTTCTAAACGTTTGTTTGCAGAGAGACGTTTTGAGGTTCGTTAAAAATGGTTGCGTGCGATGAATGGGAAATCTCCGCCGGTTTTAAGCGAAATTGCTTCCAATTCGATATGAAATCAAAACGAATCGAGATAATAATGCTTCTGTTCTCGGCTCCCGGGCGGCCGTAATTTGTTTGAAATCGTGCAATTATTCGTAATTTTTGACATAAGACTTCCATTGGTCGCCGCGAGCGCTCTCCGCGCGGGCGGAATGGACGCCGGCGGACGACAACAATAGGTGAAAGCCAAATGACGCGCGAAGGGACAAAGGCGATTATCGAGCCGTCTATTTTTATTTCGTTCCGTGAAATCGGTCTGAACGAATTAATCCGGCCGCGTCCGCTGCGAGCTGATTCACTCCGACTCGCTTCCGGCGCCGCGCGGGGCACGTTTTCCCCTGCTGGGGTGTGTCTCCGTAGGGGAGCGTTTCGGCGACGTTCGAATAGATATGTATACTAGTTATTTTGACAGGTTATTTGCAATATGATACTGCACTGTATTAATATATTCTATATGGCAATGATTTCGGTTTAAGCAATAACTTGATTTAGTAGCAGTTAATTGGTTGGATTGTATTTTATTTATATTCTAAGGCTACGGAAACAATGACTACTGCTTAGGTAATCATGTTGTGTTTTTATATTGTTCTTCAATGTTCCCTATATTGAGCAGACTGGAATATTCTCGTCCAGAAGTCGGAACACTGTTGTCCGTGGACACGTTCCGCGGGGAATACCCCCGCCGGAACTGCGCGTCCGTCTGTGGCGTTCCATTAGACGTATTGTCGGCTTTGAAAGAAAATACAAACGACGCCGCTTACCGCGGCGTTGAGCGCTTTGACTTATCTTTGATATGTTAAAAAATGCACCGAAGCTTCGAAAAGAAAGGAAGATGAATGGGAAAATATTAAGATGTTTTTTACGTAAAATGTGGGACACGGTATAGCTTAGTCAAAAATATGCTTCGGAGATTCGGTTTTTGGCGAAAACACATGCAGCATAATGTTCATTATGTTGACCACATGAATGAGTTGGTCGACTGTTACGATAACGTCCTCATTAAGATGGTCAGCGCATACTGTAAGTGAATCAGCGACACAACAGTCCGTGGAGTCTGGCATGAGTATAGGCCCACTCCCTGTTGCATAGTGTTACGGCACTCCTCTGCTTACCTCTTCAGAGATCACATGTGTGATGTTACGTTTTTATGCGTGGAAAAATAATCACCAATACATTATCTTCGTACCTTCGTATAACTATAATATTCTCTGATTAAAAATGCGAAACATCCGATCCCCATTTTAATTTAGTCGCCAGGGAGAAGTATTTTGCGATACAATTTTGAATCCGGATCTGTTGCCACGCAGGCAATCGAAGTGTTTGAAGTATCTTATTTATTTCTTTGCGGACTTATTGACATTTTTAAGAAAATGAGTAAAAATTCTTAGAATGAGATTTGTTTATTACAGTAGAAATATTGCTTTGATTTTCTGATCTGTACTTTATAAAGACAACGACAAACAAATCTACTGATAACTGTACATATATGTACATATGTATATTTCGCATCAGACATTAGTATAAAGGCTTATAACTTAAAATATCGGTCGCCTGTTGCCGTGGCAGCAGCAACAGAATTACCTTAATTTTTTTGTATGCTTTAAGTAATAATAATAATATATTTATTGCCATAAAAATATAAAAGATTTACAGTATATTTAAAACACATGGGCAATAGGAGAGGACTCAGTCTGCGCTGACGCGGGCCGTGGACCGGGGGCGGCGGTCCATGGCATGGCCGGGCATGGCGACCGTGGGAACAACCAATATAACACGGCAATTATACTTACACGGTATGTATTGTACGATCAAAATAAAAACACACGATAGCACCAAAACGTTTCATGTACACTGTAGCTCGTGTAGGAGAAACCTCACGTGAACGAAAAGGGTCGAGTATCAAAGAGATATTTAATTATAATTGGGTTTTCGGGCCCGAGAACCGATTAGCCCTTGTAATCACGTCGTTTTCACGAGCATAAAAGACGAAGATAAATGTGTACATTGGTTGTATAATATGTACAAACAAGGTGGTATCGAATGAATGGCTAGACAGCGTTACTCACACGGGGGTATGTGAGGGAACGCACTCGCCACGAGCGCTGCGAGCGCGCGCGCCTGGCGGCAGACACGCTGTCCTGGTCTGCAGTTTGATGCTTGCTGATCGCGAAGAATTAAGAATTATTATTATTTTTTTTATTTTTCGTACGAACTTACAGACTGCCTAGTTGGTGGTGTTGGTTGCAAGTGCAACTACCGATCGAGAAGTCCTGGGTTCGATTCCCGGGTCGAACACTACAAAAAAAAATCAAATTAGATTTAACGTAAAGATTTTTTCGTAGTGGTTCGGAGTCTGGATATGTGCCCGATGCATGGCAATAGGCTCACCACCTATTCCACAGTGGGACGTAGACGTAATCGGTGAAACGTGGGGGTATTTTATTTGCCTCTGCCTACCTCTTCGGGGATTCCAGGCGTGAAGTTATGTTACGTTTTCTTACGAATCGATGCCATCAAACAACAAAGGTGTAATAAAACACTCTTTATTTATTTCTGTTTCCAATTTTTTCGCACAAAATTTATGTAAAAATTTATAATATCATGTAGAGAGTATGTTAAAATCCAATTAAAACAAAATGGCTCAGCGATGATACAGTGCTTTAAGATCTGTTTATCGCCGCGAGCCTGCCCGGGGACCTCTTAACGTGAGGAGTACATTTCCCTTTCAAATACTGTCCTGACGTGCTGAACCCCTCCGCATTTTCCTGTAGGCACTTTGTCTGAATCATGTTCAAATAAATCAAGTGGAAAATTGAAATCTGCGCTCTGACGCTCCGCTTGAGTCACACAACACCAAAAACTAACTTTGATTAACCGGATTCGTTCGTTTGATTAAAATTTCGAGTGTCTGTTCACTGTAAATAGGAATCCCTTTGTAAATTCACTGGACTTTATTCATTACTCCGCTGCAAAATGCTCGCCTGATCTGTTTTATCGAAGTTCGTTTCGGCCGAGTGTTTTCGACGAACTACGCATCGCTCGGCTGGTGTTTGCAGCGTGTGCCATGCGTCAGCCGCCGCACGCCGCGGCGCGCTGTGCCTGCGAGTGGACGGGGCGGCATGCTACGTGTTCACCGACATTCGTCCAGCAATGTGATGTTCGCTCGGCCTTCAGTCGGCGAAGTGCGGACATGAATTGCAACTATGTGTACATATATTTATGTATATACGTAAAGAGTAACTTTATCTTTCTCTTCATAATTGTATATAAAATTTCATCAGAACTTTTAACCTTTATAAAGAACCTTTATATCAACAGAAAGTTTTGAGTTGAAATTATACAAAGAAAATCCTGAGCTTTCGTTAACATTTTGTTCTGAATTTATAAACCAATTACAGCAATAATAAACTCGGCCAGTGCGCACGGCCGGTCTTTGAATTTCAAGATAGCATTCATCGAGAGAATTCATAAATAGACGCGCAGACTTCGTAGACCTCTTAAGTTCTCGAACGTCCAGTCGTGACATTTTCCAGTTTCATTTTCTCAAAGGTTACAATTTTATTTTTATTACACTCGAACGCTCGTGTTGCTCGGCGGCGAGAGGGGGCCGCGCGGGGCCGAGGTCCACGGCGATACGATCGGCGATGCTTGTCGGCTGTTCTGTTGGACGCGTGGACACGGACGGCTGCGCGCCGGGCGCGGCCCGCGCTGATACCATCTAGTGTGGAGTATGTGGGATCATCTCGACTTCTTCGATGAAATTTAGATAACATTCTCTTGCGTTTACCCCGTGAGTAATTGGATAGGGCGTGCAGGGGCGGACTTATCGATCAGCGAATCGCAATAAAACTGCAAATCGTTATCTAAACTCGCCCGCTACTCGTCCGGGACGGCCCTCACTTGTCTCATGGATTGGTTTAAATGAAGTTGTTGCTTTCCTCTCATTTTATTTTTGCATGATCAGAGATACAACATATGCGCAATGTGTACATATCATCGTCACCAGCCCGTCTAAGCCCACTGCTGGACGCCGGCCTGCACTGAGGGATATTGGCCCACAGTCCTCACGCACGCAGATGGCAGCGTAGGCCCCGCGTCGCCGGCGAGTACATGTGGACACGACGCGAGGGCCGCGGGTGTGGAGCAAATGTTGTACTGATCTCATAACTCGTAATGAATTGAGGTCATCGCTGAGTTTCCTCACACAAAATAAGACCCAAAATAGGTCAATCATTTCACATGGTACACACTTAAAAACAAATTAACCCGCAGCCATTTTGACTAACTTTGTTCATAAATTTATATTTTTATTTACAGGTAAGAGTTTCAGCGTAGTCAGCGAAATAAGATATCATGTAAGTACAGGACGATGGGTTTTGTTCGAGGAACACTTTAAAATTGTTGTCGTTGAGATAACGTGACTCACACAACGCCGCACGCCCCTGCGCTTCCCCAGTTACGTCTACGTCCCCTTGTGGAACATGAGGCGCACCGGGCACCAGGCCACACTCTCAGCCACATCTAGAAATTTCTAGTGGTAAATCTAAGTGACATATTTTTTTAAGTTCAAAAATACTTTACTTTTTAAACAATAGTCTTCCTTGTATGACGACTGCAGTAAATCCCAATGCTTGGGTCGGGTATATCTCGGCTGCGGGATGTTTGAAGTTCACCTCACCGAGCTGTTCCAGGGCGGGTTAGCTCGGATCTGGATGAGTAACACACCTGACTGATTATATAAACGGATAAAAGATATGAGGTAGCCAGACGGAGGCACTGACTCTTCAAGGCTGTCGTTGTATTCTTGCTTGATACTCTCATATTCTACATTAGCTTTTCGCTTGCGCTCGATCCGCAGTTATAATGTTGAATTATTGATGAACTAATATTTTCCATTTTATCAACCCTCGTTCCAATCGTTCCTTGCCACAGTAAGGGTTTTCTTATTACTTTTAACTTATTACATACTTGCATACTTTAGTTAGTTCCTTTAATTGTATTAAAATGTTCTATTTCTTATATTGCTTAAATATGTACAATTGTTTAAAATCAATACTTAAAAAGGATTTGTATGAAACAAGCGAATATGCATATACATTTTTTGTTATAAAATATGTGTAGTATATGTGCAGGTGTATAAATTATATGCATATTTATGTAAGCATGTGTGTATGTATATATGTATGCAGGGATATATGTATGTATGTATATAAGGTATACACTTTTTAAGGTATACACTTTAAGGTTTTACTGGAGATAGATTAGTGCCTACCACACACTCTCGACATCACCCAGGGTCGACTAGGATAGAATGCCATGAGGCATCAAGTATACCCTTGTACCCTTTGCTTTGCGGTGTTACATAAGAATAAACAAACAAAAACCGAGCCTAATTCACGCAAGTGTTAATTACAAGTATAAGTACTCTTACGTCCCGCTTCTTATACTATTTTACGAACAACTCAACAACTTCACGGAAATATATGCGTGTTGGCGTCACGTACGAGCCTGAGTAGTTTATCTTACGGCCGACCACTCATAATCCGAGCCGCGATAACCCGGCCGACACTCGGAACCCTAATATAAATAAACTAGTAATAAATATGTCGTTACGCATATACAAATGTCTTGCGCGCAGGAAATTGTCGGCGCTTTAATGGGGAGCCCTTGTTTTTACGCACTCCAATTGACTGCTCCAACAGTTTTAATTAGTACTTCCTAATGATCATCTGTACGCGGTTTGTGGAACGGGCCATGCTGCTAGACACTGTCGGTTGGAGATAAACCACAGATTGTACGTTAGATAACCTCAGCAGGCACACTTGAAATTTAAAGTTTCCTGTCAATCATCTGCGTATGATACCAATGTAAAAAAGTACGCCTTTGTTAAAACATACCATTCAGTGACGTCATATTGTACACATGTTTATATCTAGAGATGTGTTTGACATTTACGACCTGAAAGAAACGAAGCAATTACGGTCACGTCACTTTCCGAAACAGTCATGAACATAATTTTAATGCGATGTTATTGCCCAATAAACGTAGCACTTAGTTTCGAACTCTCATAAAGTCTCGTAAAACGGGGCGCGTTAAAAAAAAATTTATTTAAATCAATGAACAAAGGCGGTCTAGTTCTATTTTTAAATTTCGTATCCGATGACGACACAAAGCGTTTTGTTCATGCACGAGGATGCAAGTTGTGAACGAATGAACGCAGTGAAGTTGCTCGTTCGTTACGCACGTGTAACAAATCATGTCAATGAAAGAAATGCGCTGCTTACAGCAATTTGTCGTAGGGTTTTTTTTTGTTTAACAATGCAGTCATTGGCTATGCTCGGTTACAAGGCGTTCGCTCGTTCATACGGTAGTGTTATTTCTGTTGAGTCGTGTAACAAGTGTAATTAAACGGCTATAATACATGATAATTGTCATAAAATAACATTGCAGTTGTAGGCAGAGGACACACTCCTCAATAAAATTGATGAAAGTACATTGAGACTGCAGCTACAATGCGCGGCGTCAGTAAGTGAGGCTTGCGTGACATCATTTCATCGAGCAAACGTAATTAACATAATCGGATCGCACCGAGGGCCGTCCGAAATTGGAAGCCGGCTAGCGACCGATAAGTCGGACAATACTCTTTTAATAAGCTCAGCGTTAACACTGACCGGCGGGACGTTTGCCGTACATCTGCACATACCACTTGTCGGACAATACGCATGTGTATATTAACCATCGTCCACTGTCTGGGCCATAACCGACCACGCGAGACTCATCGTATCTGAGCAACTTGGTCCCTTCGCTCTGCTACTCTAGAGAATGTTGGAGATATCGGTGTATTTATTTTCTTCTTACGTCGCGTCAGAGAGTATACTGTAGGAAAGTAATCAGAATGAAGAGAGATCCTCAGAACCTTGGCTCCTCGTGGTTCAGCTGACCTATTATTAACACTCGCTCCTAATTTTGTTACATATTTATATTTTTCTATTAGGTTGCAGAGGCTTGAATTGGTCACTGCGGTAACTTCAAGCTAACGAGTGTTGTTTATTTTATTTGTGGCCCATAACCATTTTTTTTCTCTTTTTTATGCTCACCTCTCCAGGGACTACGGACGTAATGTTCCGTAGTTTTCTGTAGTTTTCTAGTTCCAGTTACTTTTTTCTCCAGTTTTAATGTTTACTACTAGATTGAAAATTCTTACGGGTCCTACTGACTGTACGCATTGAGAACATTGCTTATACGTTATTGTCATTTTGTAAGCACTAAACTTAAGTCTAATTAACACATGCGCTGTGCTGCCAATAAAACAGCGACGACGCCCCTCGCCGCTCGCCCCGCGCTCGAGTGCTCATTTAGCCAAGGAAGAAATGTTTAGTAGAACTCTTCTTCATTCTTTGTCTCTGTATTTTATCTCGTATAAGTTATGTATTTATAAGTAAAACCAATAAGTAATATAAATATATTACTTATTGATCTTACTTCTTAGTGACCAACTGTTTTGGACGTACGCAAGCCGGTTTCTTAGTATTCTGACTCCTCTGCCAGGCAGTATCTGGCCCGTTCAATGTACAAATAAATGATTATCTTACGACCAACAACCGGAACAAATACGGGCCTGTGACGCAATTTGGCTGGGATGAGATGACAACTCCAACCCAACGCCAGCTCGGAGCCGCCGACGTGGCCGCCAGTCCCCTGCCGCGGTCGTCCGTCGGTGGTACAGAAACACGAGGAGAATAAGCCATATCGTTCATCAACCATACTTTCATTGTTGTCTAGAACTCGCTCACTCTAAGCAACATGTTTGTAAAGGGTGTTTGCACGAAGACAGCTCAGCTAAACCTTCTCCCTGGACGTTCCGCCCGTCGGGATTACGGTCTGATACTTGTTCGTATAACAAATGTAGGCCGCGACCGCGCGCCGCCGTAATATTAGATCTGCTAACGGCCAGAAGTAGTATCCAAGTTGTTTGCGCAATATTAAAGTGCCCCTAATGTATACAATGTTATGAGGCTTCCGCTTATAGTAATATTGTTTTATGACGACGTCAGGACGCTGTGTGAAATGTGCTCTTGTGTCGGCTTCTGGAGCATCAAATTGATTTTTATTGTGACTTGGCACATGTCGGCCTCATTGTGTATAAGCTTTTTGTAACACTCGTGCCATTAAACAAGGGCTACCATTAAATGGAAACTAGTAGCCTTTATACAATAAAGGAATAAATTATATCTGTTTCATTATCTAATGTGGTACAATATCTATTAGTTTTTGATGTATACATGATATTTAAGATGTTCTATTGCTTATTGCGTAATTATTGGAACAGTAAAACAGAAAACCTAAAGCTTTAAAATACGTATTGAGAGCACAAGTTTTGTTGTCTGGTCTACGGAGAAGTGTAGCTAATCGCTAGAGTATTGTCAACGGTTAGGGCGAATTGTTGCGTGGGAAATATTTTAAGTCCGTCCTGTAGCGGCGCGGCTCATACATGCGCTGTTACGTTACCCGGCAGCGATGAATTAGGCGAGGGATTAGGCGTTAATGTTGTTTACGGCGATTGTTTCAGAGACCGGACACGTGTTGTCGGCGAGTGTTGCTACATTTCAGTGTTGAATACGATGCAAACGTTTTATTGACTATACCGTCACGTCAGATCCATAATGGTATAGTTGTGTATTATTTCTATTTTCAGTAACAGAATATTTTTTTCCGTCGATGCCAAAGTTAAAATAATCAACGTTTTGAATGAGTGCGCGCCATGTGAGCACCGTTTGGCTGTCGTCAGGTCTACGCTAGGCACTTTCCGGCTCATAAGAATTATGTGGGAACACTTCTTATCGGGCTTTTTATGTGACATTTTAAAATATCAAAGCATTATTAAAACACAAGGATTGCAAAGATGCATTTATTTTATACTCTGGAATTGATTACTGTTTAATTATTGGGATGTCGTCGTTTTCTTATAAAATTAAGAAATTTCGCGGTAGCTCTGAATTTTTAAACCTTCTTACCTAATTTGAATATGATTGGTAACTTTTAATCTTGTGCATGACGTCATTTCCGCTGTAAAAAGAATTGACTGGAGTATTCTAAGTATTGATATCGATACGTATAAGGAAACCGTTAACTGCAAGGTTACGAACAAGTTTTTTTAAAACTTATTTAAATGTTATCTGTGGAGACATAATACTATCAAACCTAAAGTGCTTACAGCTTGCCCACATTTTGCTTAGAATAAATTAATTGCGTCGATGAGAAAATTTCTTTTCCATTCAAAGTAATTTTCTTTCTTTAAAAAAATTATAAAACAAAAAATCTGTAAAATAGAAATGTGTTTGCTTATGAAAAAACTTTTTCTTTTGTAAGTTGTTGGCCCGCGTCGATGAAAGGTAACGACGACCTTTAAAAACGGTGTTAACTTGATTAATTGTTCGTACCTTCCGCTCCTTTGTAGTGATGGTGACAACATTACGAGAGCCTGTTTGTTTTTATGGTTTTTGTAATGTTATATATAGTACTAAGTGTTATCTGACGATTTACGTAATCGTCGTTAATGGTCTTAAAGTTTTGTCAACGGCTCATAGTCAATAATTCAAACGTCCCCGCCGCCACCTCGCCGCGGCGGGAGGACCTCGCGCCGGTCCGAGCTGGTCGGGCCGCCCTGAACACACGGACGCCACTTAAGCCGTACATATATAATCACGGACCGCAGCACTACTTTGTTTAATGCGTACATATATTAGTACCATTGCCGCCCATCAGATGTGTATAAGTCAGAATAGCCAATGTTAGGCCAAGTTTTAACTTAGGTACGTTAGAAATGTAGGCCCGTATCGTTTGTGGAATAATGTATACACTTGCGGGTGGTTCCAAATAGTGTTTAAGTAATCTAAATACGTATTGTACTTATATACTGAGGCTCTTCTTGCGAGAGATTTCTTGCAAGAAATTCGATGGTGTTCTACGGTTAGGGTGCTGTATCTTAGGGATGTCTCTGTTAGCACCGCATTAAGACATTTTTTACATTTGGCTCCATTTAGGACCGCTAGTCTGCTTTTGTAAGATATAACAAAAATCCCTTCAATATTGCGAAAACTTACTTATCGTTTTTTTTATCGTTCCTAGAAAAATATTTCATTGAAAGTTTTTTAGTTCTCCCTCACCGTTATAGCAGGCGCGCGGAGCGGGCTGCGCGTCGCGCCGCGCGCCTGCTGCGCGCCCGCGAGACAGCGCGCGGCCGAGCGGCGTGCGTGGACGTGTCGTGT
Organism: Mysoria ambigua; assembly: GCA_018245875.1. Taxonomy (NCBI): domain Eukaryota; kingdom Metazoa; phylum Arthropoda; class Insecta; order Lepidoptera; family Hesperiidae; genus Mysoria; species Mysoria ambigua. Next base: position 8 of record DWEI01001268.1, on the reverse strand, counting down.
CGTGCGTC
>DWEI01001267.1:0-17251 GCA_018245875.1 Mysoria ambigua | reverse complement strand
AATACATTGAACTGTGTTTATAATTTAATTCATATTTATATACACTATTATTACTATATACTGGTCAGCGTTTACTGATAATATTTTAGCGGCTATAATTTTCACCTCTAGACTTTCTTGATAAATTGGAACCAGATTTGTACCTTTTTAAAAGATTAAAAGATCACATTGTGCTGATTTCGTTTTTTAACGTTGATAAATCTTAATATTTGACAAGATCAATATTGATTAATTAACACACCTTCGTGTTGTTTAATCATATGTAAATTATTGTATAAATAAAGCGTAAATATTTAAACGGGATAATCGTTTACGATTTTATTGAAAGGGCGACCCTGCACCCAAAAAAAAAATTAACCAAATCGCGTTTGTTGTCGGTTGCACGACACCTGTAGTGGCACCGTGCAACCGTGATATGTTTATACACATGATATAATGTATACAGTTTTATGAACAACTTCAACAGTTTCGACAACATAATTAGACATAGATATATTATGTTAACGCAGTGTTACAATGTTGGCCACAACATGACACAGTTTTATCATGATGGTTTATCATGACGATATCATGAGACAGTTTTATCGCCAAGATGTAACAGGTTTTTCGACCTCGTTTTACAGTTTTGTCAAATGTCAAGTTATTATTATCGAAAAGTAAAGTTAAATGCGACACGCAAGTCCAGCCTAGGGTTATTATAGTCTTTACTTGGCTCATACGTATCTACCATTATTTAATCTCATAATAATCTTGTTTTGCTAGGTACAATTAAAAAAATTGAGACATTCTTGAGAGGTCCTGAGCTCCATTCCCTGGACTCTGTGCTATTTGATTTTTCTAACTTAGAATTTCTACTTAAAATTTCTCATAGTGGCTCTGAGTCTGGATATGTGCCCTATGTATGGCAACAGCGTCACCACCTACTCCATAGTGGGACGTAAACGTAACGGGCGAGACGTGGGTGTGTGCTACATCTAAACGTACCGGTGAGAAGCGGAGACTGTGCGGGATTTCGTGTCAGCAGAGTTTGGGTCATCCCATTATTACGTTTATAAGGTTTTGTAACATCTTCCAAACATTTTTGTTATTGAGCGTTCGCTAGTTTTACACTTGACTAAGTATTATTAAGCCGGCTAGACTCGCGTATGTTTTGTCGGGGCGGCCCGACTAGTTTCGTACCTATACGAGGTCCTTCCTCATGAGTCCGTCGAAACTGGGCGGGCCGTCTCGTAAACACATACGTGAGTCTGGTCGGCTCAATACTCAGTCATGTTCCAAATTGTTGCAATAGTTTTATCATGGCCATAAATAACGGTACTTCTGCGATTGTAGCGTTTACTCTCCCTTCAATGTCGACTTGGTGATGTATCGGCGCCGTTGAAATTGGCTTTTTTATGGATATTTGATGAGCACAGTAAAAATCACTGATGTTCGTCGGTAGACAGCGTATTTTTATTGAAATTTTGTAAAGGGGGTTGGCTATGGGCCGGCTTATTTGAATTTTGGCATAGGCATTGTTGAATTTTCTCGCCTCGATCGAAAAAGCTTCATTTAAGGCAATGCATTAGGACAGAATGCCATATATGTGCGTTCAAAATATTACATATGTGTATACCAAAGAGGCATTGTCGCACTATAAATTTGTGTTTTACAGTTACACATTTCACTTTCTAGGTGAGAAACGCCAAGAGATGGCGCAGTCGGAGGCACGGAGTAAGTCCTCGTTGTCTAACACAAAGCGCAATAGGATGATAAAAACGAACGCTATAACTATCCTCGAGTCGTCCACGGTGATCCCATTCAAATGGCACAGGCACAACTATCTCTGCTTCTTCTGCCACAAGGAGTTCAAAAATGTGGGTGGCCTTAAACAGCACACAAATGACGACCACAAGCATTCGAGCGTCAAGTCGGCAGTGTCGTACTTGAAACGCGACGAGAGGGTGAAGATCGACGTGTCGTCGATCGCGTGTAAAATTTGCGACGCGAAAATTCACAACGTCAACGCGCTCATAAGCCATTTCAAGGCGGACCACGGGAAGACGTTCACGCCGTTCTGCTACGGCGTGATCCCGTACAGGTTGGAGGCGGACAGGTTCCAGTGCGCCGTGTGCGAGCGCGAGTTCCACTACTTCATCAAGCTGAACGAGCACATGAACGAGCATTTCGGCAATTACGTTTGCGAGCTGTGCGGCAAGTCGTTCCTCAGTCAGGACAGGCTGCGGTGCCACGCGGCCAACCACGGATCGGGCTACAAGTGTAACGAGTGCCCGAAGTACTTTGACTCGCTCACGCAAAAGAATAGCCACGAAGTGCAAATCCACAACAGGGAGATGAGGATTAAATGCCACTTCTGCACGGAGACCTTCAAGAACTATACGCTGCGCAAGCGCCACCACAGCACCGTCCACGACGTTCAGCTGCCGACGGTGAGTTGTCCGGTCTGCGGGAAGACGTTCGAGATTCTGAGCAAGATGCGATCGCACCTGAAAGAGGTGCACGTGCGCGAGAAGAACTATCCGTGCGCGCTGTGCGAGCGGCGGTTCTTCTCGAGGACGCACGCGCAACGGCACATGGTGAGGCACCGCGGCGAGAGGGCGCACCGGTGCGACGCGTGCGCGAAGTCGTACGCGAGGAAGCAGACGTTGAGGGAGCACGTGATGCGCGCGCACGGCGGCGACAGGAGGCACGCGTGCGCGGTGTGCGGCCAGGCGTTCGTGCGGGGCGACAGACTGCGCGTGCACATGCGTGTCCACCGTCCGGATGCAGTGGCGACGGTGGCGTCTCAACAAAGTGCGTGATCGATGCGGTTCGGTCTGGAATGTTCTTTGAGCTCGCGTCGATATACTCTTGATGACAGGTACTGGAATGATACTCAAGTATACCATGTTTGTTTGGTCCTATGCTAGTTTTGCAGTAAGAGATAATATTTTATTCTGTGTACATGAGTTTTTCGTCAAACAATATTTTGATTTATATCTACTCTATTCTGCAAGATATTGGGTGTGTGATTTCTTAAGAAAACATATTTCCTACTAAAACTCACTCGAAAAATTATGAGGTTCTATTTTCAACATGAATCTGTAAATGTTGAAATGAGGTTATCGGGTATGGACTTCTCACTCAAATCGGACATTGTATTGACGACATTTCAATTATTGTTTTGTCTTAATGATGATACCTACACTGATTTCCTTTCGCGTTACAAAAGTATCTGTTTGTAAGACTAAGGGTCGATTCCTGCAAACTGTCGGTTAATGTAATATTCGTGCGTGAAGTAATGAAGATTATGTAGAATGTTTAGCGTCCAATAAACACAAAGCCTAGTTGAGGGCGACATTTTTGTGTAACAACGTTTTTTGTACTTTGATACTAGCGCCATTTTTAACGTGTGCGCGACGGTCGAGCGGAGCTAAAACGATTCGTCCTAAATGGGATTTTCACGACTTGACTCGTGTTCTTTGTTACGTACGTGCGAGCGTATGGAAAACTTTAAATGTACCCTGATTTTGATGTAATGTAAAATTTTTTGCGCTCATCGATTTCATATATTTTCGTAGTTTGTTGATTGCAAGTGCACGTAGCTAAAACAAGGGTACATTTACAGTTGAATAAATCTCTCTTTTCAGATGTTATACCGAGGAAATACAAAGGCACCGAATCCTCGTCGATGCGCCGCCGCAAAAACCTCCAAATCCTATTCAACAACACCACGGTTATACCGTTCAAGTGGCGCGGGAAGTACCTGTGCTTCTACTGTAGCAAAGACGTGGCGGAATACGCTGAACTGAGGAAGCACACGAAATCGCACGGCGATTGTTCCACCCGCGATCATTCCTTGAAGGTGCTGAAGGGCGGACAGAACATGGAGATCAAAATAGACATATCGGAGATCACGTGCGAGATTTGCAACGAGCCGCTGACGACGTTCGACGAATTGCTGAATCACCTGTACACCAAACACAAGTTGCAATACGATCGGGACGTCGACATGGCCATAGAGGAGTACAGGCTGGTCGATTTGACGTGCTTAGTTTGTGGCGAGAAATTTACGTATTTCGGTTACCTGGTATCTCACGTGAACAATTGCCACCCGAAGAATTGTCTGATATGCGACAAGTGCAATCAGAAGTTCAATAAGAAGAGGGACCTGTTCTCTCATATCAAGAACTATCATAGAGAGGGCGGCTACTGCTGCGAATTCTGTACACAGAGTTTCAGTTCCTTAAACATTTTGAGGAAGCACAGAAACAATCGCCACTTCACCAGGTGCGGCGTTTGCCAATTGAAGCTGCCGACGGCTGTGCTCAAGCAGAAACATATGGAGCTCGAGCATCCGGACGACGGCTCCCTCCAGTGCTACATTTGCTTCAAGGAGTTCCACACGAAGCAGGGTCTGAAAATGCACCTCAAGAAATGCAAAGGCGACGACGGTTTATACGTCGAAATAAAAAAGGAAAGCTTCGATGCCATGGATTTGGATGATACTTACGTGGACCCAAAACGGCCCAGTGTGAAGCAAGTCAGAGAGAACATAGTTATTGTGATAAACATGTCGACTGCTATACCGTTCAATTTTTATAAGAACAAATTCAATTGCTTCTATTGTTCCAAGGATTTCCCCGATTCGGATTCCATGAGGGAGCACACCGTAATGGAGCATCCGGTATGTGATGTCAAGCAGAAATGCATAAGGAAATGCAGGGAATCGGTGGCGTGCGTTAAAATAGACATCTCCTCGCTGGCCTGTAAGATTTGCTTCGAGTCGATGAACGATCTGAACGTTCTGTTGGACCATTTGATATCGAAACACGACGCGAACTACGACAAGTCAATAACGACCTGCTTGCAGCCGTACAGACTGATAAAGGACCACATGGCGTGCCCCCACTGTCCCAACGAAATATTCCGATTCTTCGGCACCCTGCTCAAACACATGAACAACAAGCATACAGACAACAATATAATTTGCGTCTACTGCGGCCAGACGTTCAGGCGTGATCAAAATCTGCGCGTTCACATCTGGCGACACCATAGGGACGGTAGATTTAAGTGTGCGATATGCGGTGCCGATTGCAATATACCGTCCAGACTGTACATGCACATGGCGAAGGCTCACGGCGTTAAGGCGGCCAAATGTCCGAAGTGTCCCGAAGCGTTCTCCACACAATACCTCCGTCAGAAGCATTTGATCGAGGCGCACGACTCGGGTCACAAGTGCTCCTACTGCGGCAAGCTGTTCACGAGGAACTCATTCATGAAAGACCATATACGGCGGACCCACTTGAAAGAGAAGAACGTTGAATGTTCCATTTGTAATATGAAGTTCTTCAACAATATTCTCCTCAGACGCCACATGGTGAAGCATAGCGGCGAGAAGAACTTCCACTGCGACGTCTGTGGGGAAAGATTCTACTGGCGGAAGAGTCTGCGCACTCATATGACTAGGCACAATAAACTGATCAATCCGATACAGATTTAGTAGCTTTAAGATCAATATTTATATGTTCATGATCTCAATGGAATATCTATCTATATCTATAGTTTTATTATTGGTTTTTTATGGACCTGTTTGAATGTATGGCGTGATTTGGTATAGTTTATAAGTGTGATTTTACAATGTAAAAATGTTGCATTACTAATATAATTTTTGGATCTCACAATACCTTGTATTTTTTAAGGGCGCCTATTCTCCATTAGAATTAACTGCAATACTTTTCAAAGGCCATATATGTTATAAAAATCATAAGTTTGAAGCTTGAACTTATGTCGTATAAAGTTAGCTTAAACATTACGAAAGCAATCGACTGTTAACATAAAATAATTGACGGACAAAAAATTGCATGGAAGATATTTTGATTTTTGCACTAACCAAGTCTCAATTCACTAAGACTAGTCCGTAGACTAGTCCGTACGTAGGCTGAAATGATTTTATGAAATGACTTGTTTTGTGTCGTATAAGACTGGTACCGCCGCCGAATGTAATCTCTTCTTAAATTTGTAACATTGTTTCTCCACATTGCATGATAAAATAAACTCAGCTATAAAAATAGACGTTAGTAATCCATCGAATCAATCACAATCGAGTTTCAAACAATCGAATTTAGAAAGTTTTCATTTAACCGTGAACATGTGATAACGTGGAAAAAAGCCGTATTGAACTTACCAAGGTTACAGAAGAGAATTTCTTTCCAGATAAAAACGGAAGGACGCACCAAGATGCTAATCGACAGAGAAGACATAACCTACAAGTATTGTTCAACAATACAACAGTAATACCTTTTAAAGGGCGTGGGACTTTTAAATGTTTCTACTGTGGAAAAGCGATTGCAGAGTATCAGGAGTTTAGACGACACACGAAAAGTCATACTCCGTGTTCAGTTAAGGATCGAGCTATTAAATTAGTTAAAACTGACGAAGCTGAAGTGAGGGTAGATGTGTCTGTTGTCATTTGTGAAATATGCAATGAGTCTAAGGCCAATTTCGATGAACTTATCGGCCATTTGACGGATGAACACGATTTAAAGTACAACAAGGATGTAAAATTGCTGATAATGCAGTACAGACTTGAGGGTTTCAGATGTGTGCATTGCGATCGAGAATGCGAGAATCTGATATCTTTGTTGACTCACGTGAGCAAGGACCACGAGACGATCAAACCTTTTTCCTGTGGCGAATGTAGACAGAAGTTTAATAAGAAATGGGAGTTGGACACACACATGCGGGCTTATCACAAGAATGAGTATAGCTGTTCTAAATGTTCCTTGTCTTTTCCTTCGTACATTGCGTTGCAGAATCACAAAAGAAATTCTCATATAGCAACTTGTAACATATGCTTCAAACCCTTTGCGACGGCGAAGAAACGTCTGGAACATTTGAAGTTGGAACACGGGGACGATGCGTTAAGGTGTGGCTTTTGCGATAAATACATTAGCACAAAGATCGGATTCCTGAGACACGCGTCGAAATGCATAGAAAGGGAAACTAAACATTCGCCAGAGGAGTTGCAGGATTTGATCGGTGATGTCAGTCATATAAAAAGGGTCAGTGTGAAAACTATCAGAAATAACATTGCATGTATTCTGAACAACTCCACGGCTGTGCCGTTCAAATTCTTCATGAATAGATTCAGATGTTTCTACTGTCCAAAAGATTTCAATGAGTGCGATGATTTAAAAGAGCACACTAAAATTGAACATCCACTTTGCGATACAAAGTTCAAATGTATGAGCATGCGTAACAGACAGGACGCGAAGATCAAAATTGACGTGTCTTCACTGTTTTGTAAACTGTGTTTCGAAGCGATGAAAGACTTGGAAACACTTATCGATCACCTGATCTCGGAGCACAAGTCGCATTTCGACAAGAGCGTGGACAGCAACATTCAAACATTTTCACTTATCAAAGATCGTTTCCTATGTCCGTTCTGTGGCGAGATCTTCCGATACTTTGGCAACGTGCTTAAACATATAGGTCGCGCTCATTCCAACAATAACACTGTTTGCATGCACTGCGGTGCCACGTTCCGAAGTTCGCCAAATCTGAGAGCACACATTTACAAGCACCACAGGGCTGCAAAATACAAATGTGGCAAGTGTAACCTGGAGTTTGGCAGTAAGAAGTACTATCAGACGCACTTGGGTCGCGTGCACGGCAACAAGACGGTGGAGTGTGGGACGTGCCGTGACAAGTTCTCATCTGTTTATGAGAAGCAGAGGCATATGATCAATGTGCACCAGTCGGGCCACAAGTGTTCGTACTGCGGGAAACTGTTCACACGCAACTCGATCATGGTAGACCACGTGAGGCGGACGCATTTGAAGGAGAAGAACGTCCAGTGCGAGATTTGCTGCGAGTTCTTTTTCGACGTGCACCTATTGAGAATGCACATGGTCAAGCATTACGGAGAGCGTAATTTCCATTGCGACATCTGCGGCAAAAAGTTCCTCTGGAAGAAAAACCTCAGGGGCCACATGGCGTCCCATTTCAGAAACGTCAATTGAAACACCAAATGACTGTTGATCAAGATTTATTATTGTGTAATAAATTTATTTAGTATCAAACGTATTTATTATCACCTGTATCAATATGATTTTTGGTATCCCGAATTTCTTTTCGTATTGTACAGATGCATGTAATCTCAAATCTAATCGAGATTGGTTCGTGGAGGTGTCCTAAAAAGATTGTGTGTAGCATAATGATAAATATAATGCTACCCTGATACAGATTAGAAAATTTCTTTTCAGATATAAACGGATCCGGACAGACGCAAAGTTTTAATAGGCGAAGGAACCTGCAAATATTGTTCAACAACACTTCCCTGTTGCCATTTAAGTGGCGTGGGAAGTACATGTGTTTTTACTGCGGCGAGGACGTACAAGATTATTTGGAATTAAAGAAACATACCACAGCTCACGGCGCGTGTTCAGACGGAGACCGGGCGATTCGTCTAGTCAAAGCGCCGGATGCGGAAGTCAAAATCGACGTATCCGACGTCACTTGTTCGATATGTAGCGAATCGTTCGATAATTTCGACCGAATTGTCGATCATTTGAAAAATAAACACAAGTTGCCGTATGATTCCGACGTGAAGCTCTCTTTAGCTATATATCGCCTCGTCGACTTGCAGTGTCTGCAATGCGAAGAGAAATTCGATTATTTCAACAAACTCATCAAGCATGTTAACAGTAGGCATCCGAGCGAAAGCTTCGAATGTTCTAGATGCCTCCAGGTGTTTAACAAAAAGAGAGACTTGGACGCACACACCCGGATGCATCATAAGAAGGATTATAGATGCCTCAAATGTGCGTTGACGTTTTGCTCGTACGCTGCCTTCAAAAAGCACAATATCAATTCGCACGTATCAACTTGCAATGTTTGTTTCAAAAGCTTCACCTCCCTCAAGCAGAGATTGAAACACACGAAATCGGAACATGCGAACGAGATGCTGAAATGCGGTTTCTGCTTAGAAATAATGAGTACCAAGCAAAGTTTTTTGCGCCACGCGACCAAATGCAACGTGGAGCTCGTGAACGCCGAGAACGAAGTGCCCGCCGATGACGATGAGAGGAAGCCGTCCGTTCTTCAGATAAGGAGTAACGTGGCTTGCGTTTTGAACATGTCTACGGCTATACCGTTTAAGTATTTTATGAGTAGGTTCAGATGTTTCTACTGTCCTAAGGACTTCAACGAATGCATCGATTTAAGGGAGCACACGGTCACAGAGCATCCCCATTGTGATATTAGACTCAAGAGTATGAAACTGCGTAATAGGCATGATGGTTGTATTAAAATAGATGTTGCATCATTGTCTTGTAAGTTGTGCTCAGAACCGATGCGAGATTTAGATTCCTTGATAGATCATCTCATATCCAATCATAAAGCGCGTTACGACAAATCAATAGATTGCAACATGCAGCCCTACAAGCTTATAAAGGACAACTTCGCTTGTCCGCTGTGCGGGGAGGTGTACAGATATTTCAGTACGTTACTAAGGCACGTGGGTCAATTTCACACGGAAAATAAGTACATTTGCGTGTACTGTGGCAAGTCGTTTCGGAACGTTTCCAATTTGCGCGCTCACATATCCAACAAACACAACACAGCTGTATATAAATGTGGCAAATGTGACCTTGAGTTTACATCTAACAGTCACTTGCAGACGCACCTGGGGAGCGCGCACGGCGCTAAAGTCATCCAGTGTACAGAGTGTCAAGAGAAATTCATATCCAGCTACAGAATGCAGAGACACTTGGTGAATGTTCACAGATCTGGCCACAAGTGCACGTATTGCGGGAAGTTGTTCACGAGGAACTCCCTGATGGTGAACCACGTGAGACGGACGCACCTGAAGGAGAAGAACGTGGAGTGTTCGGTGTGTTTCGAGAGGTTTTTCGACGGGCAACGTTTGAAGATACACATGGTGAAACATTACGGCGAGAGAAATTTCCATTGTGACGTCTGCGGCAAGAAATTTCTGTGGAAGAAGAATCTCAGGGGGCACATGTCGTCGCATATAAGGAACGCTGGCCAGTTGACAAGCTAACGTCCGCGTATTCCTTGCAATCATTGTATGTCCGACGGTTTGCGGTATTGTACGGTTCTCTCAGCAACATACATCATGACCTAAAGAACGTAAGGAATAAAAAATAAAGCTGTGATTACTTATTTCCAGAAGAGTATAAATTTTTTGTGTTCTTAATGAACACTTTTAAATAACAGTCCAAGCTCATGCTTGTGCGTAAAACGTATATCGCCTAAATATTGCTTTCTCCTTGAAAAGCACTCAAACTGGGTCCGGCTGTTTGGGTCCCAAGAAGATGTTTACATAATTATCTGCATCATATATATCTTTGAATAATTCGGACATCGCGTGATACAAATCCAGTAATAATTAATTACAATAAAAACTAATCCATCCATTATGAGGTACATTCACATCAAGAAAATTTCTTTCCAGATGAATTCGCGCAAAGCAAGTACGAGCACTTCACCTCTGAGAAAAGGAGGGAAAATTTGAAAATACTCTTCAACAATACATCCGTTATACCGTTTAAATGGCGCGGCAAGTACCTGTGCTTTTATTGCGGCACGTTTCACTCGGACTATCTGGAGTTCCGAAAGCATACGAAAGCGCACGGCCTTTGCACTACAAAGGATGTCGCCCTCAAACGGATCAAACGTACGAACGATGAAATCAAAGTAGACATATCAAGCCTCAATTGTGAAATTTGCAACGAACCCTTTACGTCTCTCGACGAGATAATTGATCATTTGATTAACAAACACAAGCTCGATTATGATAAGACTGTATATATTCCGTACCAGCAATATCTGCTCGCTACCACGCGCTGTCAATTCTGCGGTGAGCAGTTCGCATACTTTGGTTACCTCATCATCCACGTCAACAGCAATCACCCACAGAGCTGCTTCACTTGTGACTATTGCGGTTTGCAATTCAACAAGCAAAGAGACATGTGCTCTCACATTAGACAAAACCATCGTGAAGGCGGTTATCCGTGTGACGATTGCGCTGACGTATTCGAATCCCACGTAATATTGGAGAAGCATAAGAGAACCTATCATTTTAGACAGTGCAAAACTTGCCACTTGAGAGTGGCTTCGTATAGTCTGCTCAAGAAACACAAGCAGCTGGAACATCCTGACAATAAATGTCCGCACTGTGCAAAAGAATTTCAGTCACGACAAGGCCTCATAATGCATTTGCGTGCATGTCCGGCGAAAATAGTCTTGATGAAGGAACGCGATAAGCCAATAAAACCGCATCCAATGGAAATCACACTAGCGCCCGCGGTGAAGAAGATTCTCACACAGAAACGACAAAATATAGTTACCATTCTGACAATGACCACGGCGACGCCCTTTAAATTCTTCGCAAAGTTCTCATGTTTTCATTGTTCAAAAAAGTTCACAGAGTTCGACGATTTAAAGGAGCACACGGTCACAGAGCATCCTGTTTGCGATTTGAAATCGAAATGCATAAAACGTTGCAAAGGCGAAAGGGCGATTGTGAGAATTGACGTGAACTCATTGGCGTGTAAAGTCTGTTGTCAGTCGACGGAGGATTTGGATACGTTGATAGAGCATTTGATTAGCGAACACGACGCGAACTATGATAAATCAGTGACGGGTTGTTTCGAGCCGTTCAAGTTGATCAAAGACAGCATTCCCTGTCCGCACTGTTCCAAGGTATTCAGGTACTTCGCCACACTCGTCAGACATATCAACTCGATGCACAGCAACAATAAGTGGATATGCGACTTTTGTGGGAAGACCTTTAGGAACGCCAACAATTTAGGAGTGCATGTGAGTTACGCGCACACTGGATCCTGCGAATGCGACGTTTGCGGGTTGAAGTTCAAGAATCAGCTGTGCCTAGGTCGGCACAAGGCGAAAATGCACGACGTCAAAGACTTCAAGTGCCCCAAATGTCCGGAGCTGTTCCAGTCGCAGTACCACAAGCAGAAGCATCTGATACAGGTGCACGACATCGGCCACAAGTGCACGCATTGCGGGCGTATGTTCACAAGGAATTCGTTCATGAAGGATCACATCAGGCGCGTTCACCTGAAGGAGAAGGACGTGTCGTGCCCGCTGTGCAACGAGAAGTTCTTCGACAACCACCTGCTGAAGTTGCACATGGTGAAACACTACGGCGACAGGAAGTTTACGTGCAACATTTGCGGGAAAAACTTTCTGAGGAGAAGCAATTTGAGCTGTCACATGGATATGCACAAGAAGTACGGCCACATCGAAACTGGTGAGGCCTAGATTCGATCGGTTCCTATTGATGTTTTTGCGATGATACAATGTTCGATGTTGTTTCTAATGCATGTTTTTGTGTAGCAATAGTTTTTGATGTCGTTTTTATTTTTTACGTTGAGAAGTTTTTTTTTACTCCCGATTTTTAGACTGTAATATCACTGCCACGTATGTCCGATGACTGATAAATGTTTACATTACCATATTTGTAATATATTTTTTAAGACAATAAATTAATAACAAAAAAAATAAGACTCCAATAATACTAATGTTAAATTTTACAATTTTGAATTATATAAAAACTGCCACAACTTCCAAAAGTGCTCCACGTTTAAATGTAACATTCGTAAATATTACTTAAGATCTCATATTTTTACTTTCAGTAAAATTTGTCATTATTATTTTGACTTCATTATTGATCCCAATATTACGAGAGGTCGCCCATAGCGACACAGTCGATGTTATCGCAGCTTCGGATATCTCAGCTTACGGATCACCTGTTTGCACCCTTAGCGAACTTTACGCGACGTCTGCGGCGCTACAGCCTCGTGACTGCGTACTCGCGGGAACAGTTGCAGCGGCAACCACCCGCCTCTTTTGCTCGGTGACGTCCGAACCAGTTGCCCGTCGTAGTGATAATGAACTGAGTCTGTCGCGCGTTGTAAGGTCTATAAGGCAGTTGATAGCGGTGGAGGGGGGTGCGTTGCAGTGTCGCTCGCAGACATCGCCTTGTGTGGCCTCGGTTACGTCTGCACCACGACATTCTCCGAATTGGTAGACAGAGGCGTTTCACCACGTTTCACCATTCACTTTAAAATCCCACTTATAATAGGTGGATCGCCTATTGCTGTACACCAGACACATATCCAAACCCCGGGCCCTTACTATGAAATCTAATTTAGAAAAAGTTATTAGTGTCCGACCCAGTATTTGAACGCAGGACCTCTTGATCGGCAGTCGCACTTGCAACCAACACGATCAAAGAGGCAGTCTCCGTTACGCCCACAACACGTTAATTTATTAAGAAATTTCTTTTATCGTCGAAGACGTTCATCTCATTTCAAAGCATTTACACGGGACTACATTCGTACCAAAGAAAATGAATGAGAAACTATTCCACAAATTACATCATACACAAAAAAATTTGAACCACGATATTTGAATTCAGTTCAACATGTCAATGTCCCAGAACTCGTGGCTTCGAGGTGCTGTTGAAAGGATAAATAGCTACCTAAATGTAGCGTAAACTGCGCCACACGGAAGGTTTTATATGTTGATGAATTTATCAATTAGATGAATTAAGAAGTGAATTCACATTTCTTTGCAGATGAATTCGCGCTAAGCAAGTTCGAGCACTTCTCCTGGGAGAGGCACGAAAATTTGAAAATCCTCTTCAACAATACTTCCATTATACCATTTAAATGGAACGGCAAGTACATATGCTCTTACTGCGGGAAAGGATGTTCGGATTATATAGAATTTCGAAAGCATACGAAATCACACGATCTTTACACGATGGAGTTCCGAGCTCACAAGCTGTTTAGGCGCAAGGATGAGGAAATCAAAATAGACGTTTCATTGATCGAATGTGAAATTTGCAGCGTAGCGTTTACGTCTCTAGAAGAGATTATCAATCACCTGATATATGATCACAGTCTGGATTACGATCCGACGGTCGACATCCTTTTCCATGAGTACATGCTCGCGGACTTGCGCTGTCATATGTGCGGAGAACAGTTCACGTACTTTGGCCATCTGTTGGCTCACGTCAATAGCAATCATCGCGAGCAGTTTTACGTGTGCGACGACTGTGGTCTCATGTTCAACAAGCGGAGGGACCTGTGCGCGCACATAAGGCACAATCACCAAGAAGGTGGCTATCTGTGTGACAAGTGTCCGGATATTTTCGAGTCTCAAGTGGCCCTGGACAGACACAGAAAGGCGTGCCACTTTATGAAGTGCAAATATTGCCATTTGAAAGTGGCAACGTACAGCCTACTGAAGAGACACGAGCAGTTAGAGCACCCCGACGATCGAGTGATCAAACTGGTGCCCAGGCCGAAGACGCTCTTGCAGAGACGTCAGAATTTTGTCACAATCTTGAACATGTCTACTGCGATACCATTTTCGTTCTTCACCAAATTCTCCTGTTTCTATTGTCAGGAAAAGTTCACGGAATTCGAGGAGCTGAAGGAGCACACGTTGCTGGAGCACCCCGCGTGCGATTTGCAATCGAAATGCATAACTAGATACAAGGAACTCGAGAAGGCGACGGTGAGGATTGATGTGACATCCTTAGCGTGTAAACTGTGTCGGAAGCCAATGAGGGATTTGGATGCGTTGATCGAACATTTGACCGGCAAACACAACGCGGCTTATTACAAGTCCGTGACCGGCTGCTTCGAGACGTTCAAATTGATCAAAGACAACATTCCGTGCCCGCACTGTCCCAAGGTGTTCCGTTACTTCGCCACCCTAATAAGGCACATAAACTCCCTGCACGCTACCAACAAGTGGATCTGCGACTTCTGCGGCAAGAGCTTCAGGAAGGCGAGCAATTTGGGCGTTCACGTGAACAGCGCCCACACGGGCACGTGCGAGTGTGAGATATGCGGGCTCAAGTTCAAGAACCAATTTTGCTTGGCGCGCCACAACGCGCGCATGCACGACGTGAAGAACGTCAAGTGTCCGAAGTGTCCCGAGAAGTTCCAGTCGCCCTACCACAAGGAGAAGCACCTGATCGAGGTGCACGACATCGGCCACAAGTGCACGCACTGCGGCCGGATGTTCACGAAGAACTCGTTCATGAAGCTGCACGTGCGCCGCGTGCACCTGAAGGAGAAGGACGTGTCGTGTTCGCTGTGCAGCGAGAAGTTCTACGAGAACTATTCACTGAAGTTGCACATGGTGAGGCATCACGGCGACAGGACGTTCACGTGCAACGTTTGCGGCGAATATTTTTTGAGGAACATCAACTTGAAGGTGCACATGGAGATGCACAAAGAGGACGAATACTACGAGGAGCTGGAAGAGGAGGACGACACGATATGACCTCTCGGTCTATTCTCTTCTGCAAGATCTTGGGGCGATAAAAAAGTGACAGTTTAATTTCGCGTTTGTAGTCGGTTATCACCGAAGTGTCGTCTTAAAATGTTTTTCTAGGGAATGCTTCGTCGATAATTCCCTAATATGAGTGCATATTTATACCCAAAAAAAGCAAGACCGTAATATAATTTTCTAAGACACTGCTTAGATAGTGAATATATGTATGTCGCAGATTTCCAAGGATTACCATCTAAGAAGCCGGTATCGTCGTCCGACATATTGCCCTTTATTAGTCAGCGCGCACGTCAGGCGCAGGCGCTGTCTCGTAAGAGACTGACTCCACGAGTGCTCGCACGCACTACTGACTGATCGAACGTCGGCATTGACGACTAGCAAAACGTGAACCATATTGTACAGTGTTGACATTCTAATAAAATAAGTTACGCCGCGTGCCCATATAAATTAGTTATCACCAACATGTGTATTTTGTTCCTTTCCATTTCATTTCGAAAGCTGATCTCGAAAGCCAAAGGAACTGCATCATAACTCCTTGTACTACCTGGTGAATTATATCTACAGTTTCCGTTAGCATTTGATTAAGGCTCGTTTATTTAAGTTGTCGTTAAATAAAGGTTTACCATAGATTATTTTGGTTTTTTTTTATTAGGACCCCCAGTTTACACGTACGTATGTCGATTTAATTTCCATCGAATCAGTCATATGTTTATTTAATAACTGTGATGTATCGATAGCGACAGAATAATTTCACTTCCCTACTGGCAATCTTGAAGTCGCATTGCTTGTATCTTCGTGTGAGTTGGTACTCTCGTCAACAGATTCATGTTCACTAAGTATAGGCTGTGTATACAATGACATCAATGTTTCTAGTTAAATTTATGAAGTAGTGATGTCGAGCATAATGCATCGATAGTTTAGAAGATTCTCGAATTATGCCTAATATTGAACTTAAGATAGATTTTCTCTGAAGTGTCTTAGCATCATTTTTATCTTCATAAAAATCTATTTAAGAATGATATGATTTGATTATTATTAAAATATCATTATCAAATTAATGATATTATCATTACAAAATTAAATATAATTATTAAATTCAATATTATTCATGATATATTACTCAGGGTATTTATATGTATTTGTATTTTTTTCTCATTTACGCCCTGATTTTAAATAAGTAATGCCTACATTTTGTCTGCCTTGAATCCAGACACTCCAGGCAGCTGATAGACTAGATACTCTTGTATACATCTAACTAAATATAAACTGGTATTTTTAAACCTAAGCAAAAAACACCTCTGTCAGCATAACAAATGTTGGTCCGGGCTAAAAATCGAAACCATGTCCCTCTACTCAGCGGTCCAATTTGTCAATCACTAGGTCGACAAGGTTTATCGATTACGTTTTATCGATTGACAATCGATAAAACGTAATTTAAGGAGATAACTTCGACTGCCTCGTTGGTCGTGTTAGTTGCAAGCGCGACTGCCGACCGGGAGGTCCTGGGTTCAAATGCCGCGTCGGACACTATTCGCATTTTCTAATTTAATTGTTCTATTAGCCCCAAAATAGAACTAATTCCTAAGGGTATATAGTAAAGCCTCGATAGCAAGCGATAGAAAGGTGACCAAAGGAGCGTTATTTATTTATTTAGCTACCTACTTTGAGACAGTCCGAACCAATTGCGTTAATTAAACGTCAACACGATACAACATCTCGCATTAACAATTTTAAACATCCAAAAATATCACCCGCCATTCATTCATCCAACTGTGATTGTTTACATTATCATCAAAAGTAACATCACGCCCGTATCTCCTCGAAGAGGTAAGCAGGGGAGAGGTAGCGCACACATACGTCTCACCAGCTAAAATACATTGAGCTCATATATTAACATAAAAATATATAT
>DWEI01001266.1:0-17256 GCA_018245875.1 Mysoria ambigua | reverse complement strand
AAAAAAAAATTGTTCTCTAAGGTGTGTGAAGTCTGCCAACCCGCACTTGGCCAGCGTGGCGGACTACGGTCTTAACCGAGAGGAGACCCATGTTCCAACAGTGGAACGATAGAAGGCTCGATATATATGTATTTAGAGTAGCTTTACCGTTATATTTTATACATATATATTTCAACTTGTACACCACATACACTACAATCCCCATGCTTAGAGACTTGACCAGCTCCTTCATCGTGGTCTCCACACACGTATGTCGACTTCGATGATCATTGGCGCCCCCACCAGCCAGCGAGGAGTGAACTTTGTATTAGTTATAAAATTAAATAAAACAATATCGCACCAGTAACAGTTCTCCTAGCAACTTATTTAAGGTTCCAAGTTATAAGAAATAGTAATGGAAGAAATATCTGTAACAGCAGTAAATAGCCACTTAAATAAAACTATACTTATTTGTATTTATTTAAGTCGCATCCACATATGTAGCTATTTTTAGTTGTATCTCGGAGTCTGGATTCGGGCCCGGTGCATGACAATAGGCTCATCTTACGACCTATTCCATATTCAATTACATCATGTTCAGTTACAAAATGCCCCGTCCCTAAAGTTTCCTTGTAACAGGCGCTTGTCTTTTGTAAGAGAAAAAACATTCAAAAAGGAAACGCCATTGTCTGTTTCACACGTCGGTCACATTTGTATATAAAACTGGTCACCCAGACAATGACCGTGATTTTATGATCTGACCATGTCAACAGAACGACTTTCGAACGATCAGTTTTTAGAATTTCATTGTGTAAATTTAAAAGTTATAATAGAACGAACGGTTCGGGCAGAGCAACTGTCAACTTTGTGACAGCGAGGATTTATTTAGATACAAAAAAATTAAAGATTTTAATACAAAAACACTAAAGGGTTTTAATATTATGAGTTTATTCTTAATTTTTCATAGATTTCTGTGCGTTTCTTTTTATTACAATCCATTTTAATATAAAACTAAGACACATTTAATTTTGTTAAAAATATCGTTTTTTATTTTGTGAAAATAGATGCGCATAAAAGTATGAAATGTACAATTTTATGAGCGGCCATTGGATACGCTTACTTCATGATCAATAATTACGAGTACAATTGTCTAACTTCATTATTAACAAGAAAGCATGTATTATCTAGGTCCACCATGAGTGGATTTTGCCCGTAATCCCCACACTGGACATGCGGGTTAAGATCACAAAAAGCTAAATAATTTAATTCTTATTATAGTACTATAAATAGTTATCATGACCAATTATACGTTGTAATCGACATAAGTACATATGTACAACGCAAAGATTCTAAAGATTGCTCAGTGAGACATTTATAATAGAAAAACAACGCTGCAGTAATGTGGCGACAAGAACACTTTTATCATTGCTTATCGAAACAGATAACACAAGTGTTGCCTCCAAATCTGTGATTCCCGCTCCACCAGGATCCGCTGCATTGCGTCAGCGTATCAATTTCTGCGATAAGATACCACCCATATCTACCTAGGCACGATGGTTTTACGTTTACGTCATTCACGGCCTTGATAATAGATAACAACATAAAGTAACATCACGCCTGTAATCCCCGGAAAGATAGGCAGAACTGTGCAGTACACTTCTACGTTTCACCATATACGTTTACATACCACTATGAAATAGGCGGAGAGCCTATTGTGATAAATTCAAATTTCGACTCACTACCAAAAAATCTAAATTAGAAAAATCCAATAGGGCTCGACCGAGGTTTTAAGCCCAAGACATCCCGATCGGCAGTCGCACTTAGAAGGAATAAAGAAAATTCTAATTTAGAGCTAAACGAGGTGAAATTTTATGATTTTTCTGAATACAATTCCTAGGTGAAACATGTTCTATAAAGAAAACTTTTAAAGGTTAATTTCACATTAGAGTAAAAAAAATAATTGCATTTTTGGCCAGCAACAATTTGTGATCAACAACATTTAATATTCCAAATTCAAATTCACGTGTAACCAAGAGGGCAGAACTTCGCGTGACCTACGTACCTTGCGTTATGGATGACTAATCCCTTATTATTTACAACCCACATAATCAACTAACCTTATCAACATGTTAAATTACACCCAAGCAACATAATCTTCGTAATTCGCCCGAGTGGGTACGTGAATGCATATTCTCACATTTCGGTTTTGCACCGAAAGTGTTGCTTTATTAAACCTGTTTTTCAATGACCCGTAGAGTTGATTTAAGAAATACAATATTATAGCGAATGCAAGCAATACGTTTTCATCTTGCAAGGCGAATATGATTAGATGTAGTCTTCTAACATCGGGTAGCGTTTATTGCTCTGAGTCAGGTAAAATTAAAAATGTAAAGTTTACAAAGGCGGGAAAATTCCTGAGTAGAGTTTTTTAATTAGATACACATACTATATCTTACGTATAGTAGACATAGATAGATACAGGTAATTGTCTATAATTAATCAAAAACACATTAATAGAAATTATTACTTTACAAGTACAAAAAAACTTCTTACGTAAATCATAGACTAAATTATATACAGAGATAACCAAAACCAGCACATCAGATTGTGCAAAAAATCTGTTCCGTTTTCAAAAAATTTAAATTGATTCTTAAATATTCTAAATTGAATCTCAATTAACTTTTATAGACATTCAAAAACCTTATAGATATGTAACATTATATTAGTAATAAATTTTATATACAATAGAGATACGTATGGTATACACAGATGCGTCGCAAACATTGCAACTGTCGGCCGGCTATATTATCCTTGATATAATGCTCTACAAACAATAAGTCAACCAGGCGATCATCAAAACTAACAACTGAGGTACAATGGCATTCAAAGGCACAAAAGCAGTAAATTACAAATGTTCAAATTGTCTCTCGTTGGTAATTGAAATGTGCAATGGATGTGACGGGGCCGCGATAGAGGCGAATAGATTCTTTGGCAAGTCCACTTCGTTCCGCGTGTCTCTTTAACTTCACAGTATTGCCATAAAAGTGGATAAAGTCGCCTCCACACTAACCGTCCAGCTCCCTTATTATTCTTTACATGTCCTTCTTTTACCTTTATTTCTTCAAAATGTGCTCAAAGTATGTATGACAAAATACATACTCACGAAATGCATCAATTTCCATAGAAGTTATACATGTGTCCATTATTTATCAATAACCAAAACTCCCTTATTATATTTCGATGTTAATTTTTATTGTAATAAGTCGTTCAACATTATAAATTTATAGCTTCTGACTCTCGCTCTGTCTGATATGCGATGACTGGCTTTGCGTGTAACAGTTGTTATATCTGAGACGTGACAAACGCCCTGGTGGTTTTTGAGAAATATTTTAGCATATTATTTTAACATGTGATGATGACTAATGGCAATATTCATGTTGCAGCATTTTAAAATTTATCATCACTCTTGTAATCTCCGGAGAGGTGGGCAGAGAAGTGTAATATACCCTCTTGATTCATAAGTTACGTTAGTAAATAAATATCTCGCTTCTTATTGTATGGATTGCAATTCTGATATACATAGATCGTCTAAATTAAATCGCCTCTGCAGTGTACTTACGAACACATGCATTAGATATTTAGATGACACACAATGAGATGCAAATCGTTCATTGATCACATGAGTAAATGATTAATTAATATCAATATTTACTTTCGTTCACACAATGAAATAAGAAATTTAGTGGTGGGGCGTTTATTTTTAAATTGGACGATCTCTAGTTCTATATCATCGTTTTCACCGATGTTTAAAAATTTAATTCATATCATACTTATCATATGAGATATCATGATCATGAAGTACGTTTTGGTACGTTGCACAAGAATGCATACATAAACGACTTACTGATAATGTGTGAATGCCTTTATCCTGGCAGGCTTTTACCGAATAGGTCATAAATGCATCTATCGTGCACAGTCACTTTCAAATTGATTTGTATTATAGTCCTTATGCACTTCGAGATAAGGCTGATGATTGTTTACGCTTCACCAAGCGACATAACTTAGAAAATAGGGTTGTCTCACCATATTTTTGTCACAGTCTCGTAAATTATTATAAACTCACATTGACTCGATTTTGATAAAAATTTATATCCGAGGACTTTATGCAGCATCGAATGCTGGTAATTTCTAAGGATAAATATCACTGGCTATATAACTGTGAAAGAAAACATCGCGAGGAAACCCCGCACACGATAGAGTTACAAAAATTTCTCTAAGGTATGTAACGTCTGGCAACCTGCACTTCACCAACGTGGCAGACTGCGTCTCCTTCTGAGAGGAGACCCATGTCAAACAGTGGAACAAGAGGGCCGAAATATATTTTTTTTAATGTGATAGGTTAGCGTTTGTCCACAATCCAGCCTAAAGGTTAACATACGTCACGTATTTCATTCATAAAAGACTTCTTGTAGTGCGGCTTTGTGTTTAAAGACTGTGTTTATATTAGACATATTTTTGATAGCCGCTCAGTGGCAACCCTGGCAGCGCGTCACTACGAGTCCAAAGATATTCACCAACGGTACTGTCACGTGGGCCGCCGGCATATGCTGCGCATTCGACCGCGACTTTTGTGCGACAAACCAGAAAGTTCATGCAACACGTACGACGGGGCGACGCCTTTAATTATTGTGGAGAAGAATGAGTGAGGAAGCGAAAGTGGTTCATTTTGACCGTAGCCCGTGGAAATACTCTCTGCCTGAAATTCTTAGTATCTGCTTGCGTTTAGAAATTCGGTGTTGCAGTAGAGTAGAATGAATGTAGGTGGAATGAAATGATGAAAGTTGTCGGGCGATATCGGGTGTAATTTCTCAGTATCCGCTTAGGTACTCCTATGGGATATAGGCGGGATAGTAAACATGAACATGGAGGATTGGTTTTACATCATCATCACCATCATCGGCCACTGCTGGACATAGGCCTCCACCAAAAAGCCCTGTCCTCGGCATGCCACATCCAGCTTCTCCCTGCAATTTCTCAATTTGATAGTTCCTACCAAATTTCTCGTGGGGTAAGTAGTAGGCACCGAGCGCTAAATAAATCAATTCTTACATTAACAAAAACCACACGAATATCAATATTATATCCTCTTTTTAATCATTACAGTCATTCTCATTTATTATATCAGATATTGTCAGATGTTAAACGATCACTTAATCAAAGTTTAATATTAAACACTAAGCAAGCTTTCAGGGCGACGGAATGGGACATTATAACGGGACTGCCTCGAGAGTCGTTGTTCCTTATCGCCGGCTCCACTACGGCTTTTGTGTTCTGTACAAGGACTTAATACTGTGGTCCGGATTGCCAGCGATAAAAACACATTAATGCGAATATTTCTAGCTGTACAAGCAGCAACACCATCTGATAGACGCCTACATTGTATTGTAACAGTAATCTCTAATAGATTGTTAACAGTAATTTGAAATACGAGTATACTGGACTGCTCACAATACGCTCATAATCATCGAAAGGGTCTGCAGAGGAGCCTAATACACTCCAACGTTTCTCCAGTTAAATTACAGTATATTTACACACTACAGGTAATAATAAAATAGTATCAAAGATAAATCTGTTCATAAAATATTTTGCTTGAATATTTTTTTCTTATATCCATATTACAGCCCTCGAAACAATAGTTTTTTTTTGCCTATTCATTCGTCAGTGAAACCAAAACTTACGAAATGATAATCAATTTTAATGTGGTCACATTTTGTAAGAATGAAGATGCCAGATACTTTTAATGGCGGGAAATATTGACATTTGAAATGGAATGTAAGCGAAGCCGGAACTCATTTCTAATTAATTGCAGCATGTTTATACTTCTGTAATTAAAATGAAATTAGAGAGATATCCACGAAGAGCTGATGTTCAGATTGCAAATATGTAGTCTGAAATAAATTATACTATTTACAGCATATAATCAAAGTCTTGCAAAGACCTAGAGCAGCAATGAGTGTCTTGTCCACGACACTGGTTTATATCTCTTACATAAAACACAGTGTTAATAAGTACTGTAAACATATATATTCAAGTTAAATCAATTAATACTCGTAACTGTTCAGATTTATAATTACATTGAAAAGTTCTTTAATAATTATAATATTTTGAGACATCTTCATTAACGGCTAAGTAACCATGAAGAGAGCTTATTTTATGATAACCAGATGGTTTATAAACTACGTACATACATTTCATTACATAACTAGATATAAAAATACTTATATAGATAACAAAAATTAAACAATTTTCTTGCTCATAACACTAATATGTATTTTCAGGGTGGATCTAACCCACAGGACAGTGCGTAGGAATCCGCCTCGCTTGCCACCGCACCTCCAAGTTGATTTTGAATGTCCAAATATAAAAACTCGTAGGTGTCGGAACCACATAGGTAAAATTTGTATACGAAGCATGTATAAATGAATTGGAAAATGTAAATTTGCCAGAAACAAATAACATGAAGACTAATAGTCTTAGTAAAATCACTCCACATTTCCACACGTTCCAGGAACTGCAAATATCGCATCACAAACAATGATCTCACCGAACGCTATAGGGTTGCCACATTAATAAATTATTTAATGCATTACATAACACACTTTTAAAAAATGTATAATCAATTCTGAAAAAAAAATACAATCATGAACTTAAAGCTTTGTTAAAAAAAACACTACAATAATTACACATTGTTTCTCTCAAGGCTACCTGCATGTGTAGAAGATGACCATAGATAAATATAGAGAGAAAATATAATCTTTGAAAATATAATTTTATATACTGTTTCAATCCACATCAAAACGTTGCATGGTTAATTATGCAAGAAAAATTATATTAGCATCGCTCCATGTAAAATGTTTTTAATACATACAGCACTCAATAACGTTCGTTTATTTATTCGGCTACTCATTCCCTCGTATTTTAATTAATCGATCGATTAATTAATTCATCCACTCACATATTAATGTGCGTCAAAACGTATCAGCGGTGATACAAGTCGATAGCCCTGCTGTTTATTATCACTGACGCAGATTCCATTTCGCACTTTCCTATCGGCACGCTTTAATTAAAATGCCGTAAATATTTGCCGGACTGACTGCCGGCAATAGAATATCAGTTAAATAAATATTTTTCTAATTCCAATAATATTCAGACTAAAGATAGATATATTTATTTACTTCTCTGCTAACTTACTTCTTAAAGGGACCTAGCGTTAAAATATGTATGTAATTTTGTTTTTTTTTTTTTTACTTTATTTACCTTGTTATAGGCTTGCTTTTGGGTACAGTCTGACTTAATGATAAGCAAGGTGTGGCCTAGTATCTAGCAGGCTTGCCTAGAAAGTGCTTACTACACCGTGTCTTAAACAATTCTAAATTATATTAAAATACTCATATAGCAAAACTACCACATCTTTATCATACACTACCGTACACATCACATCATTACCATTGCTTTATTATATACCACATATAATCATCACACGTTATTTCTAGTCGTAACCGTTCTCGTTCGCACCTGCAATCATCACAAACATACATATATTTTATAAAAAATTAAAACACCACTTAAAAATGCATTAACTGAAAAATACATTATTAATAATAATTGTCGCCATCATTGCACAGAACGGTTAATACTAATGTTTATATATACCTACTTCGTATTTGTATTCTTGTCTCCTGAATGTTTTTTCCCGCCCTGGCAGATCCTTGGTGGAAGGTATCACGATCTGGGTCACGTCTCCCGTCTTCAGCTTGGCTGAGCGTATCTGTAGCGTCACTGTATGCCTCATCACCTCAGCAGTCACAAATCATCGGATACATGATCGCTCTCGCGGTCTTTTTCCTTCCATCTTGCCAACGACAACAAGTTTTTTAATACTACTTGATCATATCGTTGCTGTAACAAAAGTAGCTAAAGAATTGGATATAAAACTATAGCCAACGTAGAGTATTTAAACCCAATGTGAATTTAAACATGGAAAATATGTATGTAGAATAAAAATATATACAATAAAGGGTTCAGTAATTGGCAATCACATAATAAAACCTCGAATGTTACGATAAGTTAAGTATTTATAGAAACGAGTGCGCACTGCGAAAGGTCGCAGCATTTTGCCGGCCTTGAAATAGGGCTTTGTGGCGCTGTTAGCATTTACATGCGTCGTTCTCCGCCGATTGCGATCATATAGCGAACCAAATAACAATATTTAATTGTGTTTGTATAAGTAAGAAGAATTTTATAGACTGTTTACGTTTATATACCTACTAACATAACATTATGCGTGGTTTTTCCGTATTGGGTAGACAGAGTGTGATAGTTTCTTTTACGTCTCATGCAATTCGATGAGCCTATTGTCATACACCGGGTAGAAATTCACACTACGAGCTATTACGGAGTGTCGTAACTTCACGCCTGAATCCCCGAACCGGTAGGCAGAGGAATACAGAACACTCCTACGTTTCTCCAGTTACGTTTACGTCCCACTATGGAATAGGTGGTGAGCCTATTGCCGCGCATCGGACACGTATCCAGACTCCTAACCACTACTAGAAAATCTAAATTAGAAAATATTTGTAGTGGTCGACCCTGGAATCGAACCCGGGACCTCCCGATCGGCAGTCGCCCTTGCAACCAACACGACCAACGAGGCAGTCAGTGCAATATATACTTGTAAAAAATCTTAAAAGTATCTAATTTTTATGTTATAAGTACGAGCATACAAAAGTAGGTACTATAACATTTTATGATGACTTTAATATTAATTAGAATTTCCGGGAAGTACAATTTTAATTTCCCGAAGTAAAACTTGTCTGTGCTACTTTCTATCCTTAAACAGTCTTAGTCTATAAAGTCAAGATGGAGGAAACATATTTTCATTGTATGTATAATTATAAGTTTATAAAAGTTAGTACAACATCCTAGCATGCATATGGATAACAGGTCAGATCTCTACAGTTAGAGAGATCGGTTTTCCGTGCGCTCTGCCTACCTCGTCATGGAGCGAGCGTGAATGAAATATGTAAAATAAAATACAAGCATGAATTAAGAATCTCATTTATTACTTTCTATTCTAATTTAAGACCAATCATTGCGTCGAAATCATCTCATTAAGCAGAATGTTCTCGATTTCCTAGCGCAGACTAGCCTACAGAAATACCATTACCAACCAATGTAAGAAAACCGAATACATAGTATTCTGTACAGAGAACCCATCTGCATAACGACGCGGCCGTATTGAATGTTTTCATATCATTATCCGACCGCTAATCGTAAAACATTAGCTTATCAATGGTATTTGCTCTATAATAACAGTTCCTGTACCGGCTGTGCCATAAAACAATTTATTGAATGCGATATTTAATACTGCCCGTGGTTTGAGCTCAGTATGGTAAGCTCGGAACTTTCTATGCTTTACGGCCATCATAACTGGATCCGCGAGCGTGTTTTGAACTTTTAAAAGTGTTATAATATATACGACTTGTTGTAAGACAACCAGCGCTGCAACAAAGGTCAATGTAGCTTGGCGTTCGGTTAGTTTCACTTTGCTCCTGTCGGCCGCAGGCGTTGGTTTTATTGCACGTAGGTGTACGCTTTGTATGGGCGCTAACGTCTTTATTGATGTGTGAATGTTTTATGACATTTAATATAGGTATTCCTGGTGGTAAATAGCTAAAATACAATTGCATAGTAGAAATCTCCTAACGACGCGTCGAAGCCGTAGTAATTAGATTTAATTTCATACCAAATTATATACCTATTTTATCGCTTAATACGTATTGCCGGCATGTGTTGGCGGCACGCTGGCCAAGTGCGGGTTGGCAGAGTCCTCTCGCCTTAGACAACAGTTTTTGTTTGAACTCCAATGTGCGAAGGTTTCCTTAGAATTTTCTCTTCACCGATAAGCTGATATTTAACCTCAACGAATATTTTAATCAAATAAGTAATTTATTAAATGTATATTGACATAATTATCTTTAAAATACAAATATTATAATATAACAAGGTCGCAGACTTCGCTCCGATGTTTGAACTTCTAAAGACAGAAATAAAAAGTAATTTAAACACCAAGATATAATCCTATCTATTTCGTCGACATTTTTGATGGGAAACAAAGACGAAAAATACTTATATTTTATTGATTAATTACTCGTAGATTTTTTTAATAATTAATCACAAGTCAGTATATAAACAACTTAATTACTATAACATGTTATCAAATACGATACATAATTAATAAACATATTGGGTTATCTCCACACATTAACAGACCTCGTGTTATGGTAGTCAGGCGGCTGGTAATATACATATACTTATATTGATATATTTTTATATCCCCACAAAAAAAATGAACGCTTATACTCGTCACCCAGATATGTTGTGTGCGAAAATCGAAACCACGACCCGCTGGGCAGCGGTCGAGCTTAACCATAGAACATAGGGACCAGTAAATATCTCGTATTACTGTACTTATAACAGGAAGCACTGGAGAGGTCTCCGCACAAGGTCACACTCCCCAACGCGAAATGAAATCGTGTTGAACCTATTAGACACGGTCCGCCTTTTGACATCCGAGTATATTCATCTTCCGCTTAGGATCCCACCGACGTCAATCTCCAGACACCATAGTTGTATTTCGTACCGTACCTACAGAGTTGTTATATTAGGGTCTTACTCGTATTGTTTCCTGTCTTGAAGGACGGCTAAGTCCGCACAAGTGGGTCCTAGGACCAATAGGGAGCGTTAATTTCATTGATACTTGCTACTAAATATGCAAACCAGAAAATCAAGACCCGAGATTCGAACCCGGGTCCTCTCCATCATTTCTCGCGCTCGACAAAAAAACACTTGATGCTATGGCGTTCTCAATGCCGTTAGCAAATGAACGCGACCAATACGTTCATTAAGTTTAATTAATACACTTTATTATCAACACTGCGTAGCTTGCTAATTAATTGCCAGACCCCATATAATCACTATTAGCGATTATCCACTAATGGGTCCAACATCTACCTATATATAAATTTATTTATTTATTTATTTATTAAAAATACACAAACTACCTCTAACTTTACAGCAGACCCAATGCGATAGAGGAGTTAAAACGCAATTACAATATGGAATTAAAATAATAAATAATAATTATAATAATAAATAAGCTTCATCAATTAAGTCAATATTAATTATAATCAACGGCAGTAGGCATACCCCCTCCATTCTACAGAGGGACGTAAACGTAACTGGTGACACGTGCGAGTGCACTACACTCCTCTGCCCACCTCTTCGGGTATAAATGGCGTGATATTACGTATACAATGTATCTTATATATAGTATGAATATATTTCAGTTAAGAGTTGAGACACAAGTAATTTATATATAATAGGAAAACAGTAACTAATACTAATTGAAAAGAAATAATTATTTGATGTTGACAATCAATCTGATATGATCTTATTGATGTCCTGGTCTATCTGTAATAATTACACAGTGGTTATATGTACACACAGCCACCTGATCCCCCACCTGGCCAGAATTTAAGCATCAACCACTTAACTAATAAATATACATGTATAAAATGTTATAAATAAATGCTTATATATAATTAATTTTAAACCAGAACATGAACACATACATATACACGAGATGTATGCGTATTGAACGATGAATACCTCTAATGTTCGATAGCGTCTGGTGCAAAAATCGACGTCATACTTCCAATTAATTATGAATAACATCAAAAAGAAAGATACCTAATATCTATACACTCAACAAAAACTCACGAATGGACAGGTCTCAGTGTGGCGGCGGCCGTCGAGACCGGAAGTGTGCGTGAAAGCGCTTTCTCAGCCGGAAGGACAAAGACCTCATTATAACGTTTCGTGAACTTACACAAGGGAAACATAGCCGAGCTTCGATTAGCGCGACGGATGTCTTAAGTGCGTAAATAAATGTGGTAATTGTCTCTCCACCGCTATTTTTATTTAGTATGACGTAAACGTAGCTGGTGAAATATGAGAGTGTACTGTACTCCTCAGGCTACCCCTTCGGGTAGATACGGACGTGATGATGCATGGTTAATATGCGATACGCTAAATTGATATTTTGTGTATCGTATGTTCAAAGTGCCTCTTAATCGAGGGGATCAACGGATTTGGCAAAGTATTGTGAACTTTTTGTAACTTTAAATTTATTTTAATAACGCCTAAATTCGTGCCCCGTCCATGGCAATAGACTCACCCTCTGTACCATACAGCAAGGTATTAAATAAGTGGCGAACTGTGAGGGGTATTGCACCACTCTGTCTAAGTAATGTTTGCTAGTCACAGACTTAGAACATCCAAAGTATTTTGAGTCGGCAAATTTATAATTACAGTTAGAGAAGGTGCGTCATCAGTTAAATATTTTTCTATTCACTCAGTGTATATAAAAATATTGAATTAATCGAAATGTTACATTAAAATTCATAACGGTAGCTAGGTTTCGATAAATTTAATTTAACTTTGCTCAAATATGTTATATTTTTGATCGGCTATTTTACACGAATAAAATAAAAAGTTGATTCAAAATTTTCAATGTATCAATGAACATATTATACTTATTAACCTATTTATCGCGTGTCAATAATTAATATACACTTTAATCGTGTATATCATGTCGGTTAAATATAATCATTCTATAACTTGATATTTCATAATTACGCCACGTACTAACGAACAGGTAAATTAGACCACAGATTGCCACAGGTAGCACTCGCACACACGGAAATGAGATATGCGCGTGGGCGGTGGAATCTGGTAAATTTCGTTGACAATCGTGGGCCGCGCGACGCCCGTGCCGGCCGGCTGCGGCCCCGCGGCATTCGTACCTCGTCAAGGCCACTAGAAACGCAGACAGATCTGCATACAATTCAAATAGAATATTTGTGTGTATTATAATTACTTGGTATACCCCTACCCGAATGCCCAGCGTGGGGATTATATGCATAACCCCTCAGAGGAAACCTATAATCAGTGGTGTACTACAAAAGCCTGACGAATTACTTGCTAGAAAGAGTGCCAATAACTATGGTATTGAGTGCTAACAGTGATCGTAGCATCACGCGTTTAATCCCCAAAGCGGTAGGCAGATGAGTGTAGTAAACTCCGACGTTTTACCGATCACATATAATACGGGTGACCATACTGTCCTACACCAAGCACAAATCCAGAATCCGTGCCAAAAGTCGACAATTAATCTTGGAAAAATCCAACAGTGCCCGACCCGGGATTCGAACGCAAGACCGCCCGATCGCGGGTCGCGCTTACCGACAGGTCACACGCGGCAATCAATGGCGAAGTATTTCGTCGACTCCTAATCTGAGACGGACGCAGCCGCGGGCGGATGTCCCGTGACGAGTAACCTGTATCGGTACGTACATTGGAACAAAAACACTAGTCGTTTATCGATCTTGCGCGCGATAATGATATGTTTATACAAGCACAGCGGCCATAAAGTAGTTTCAACCTCGTTCTGGCATACAATGATCTCGATGTCAATATTTTCACTTCACGAAACACGATGTCATTACTTTAAAGCGGGACGTTTTGTTCTGTATTTTGTTATATTTCGTCCGCGAACGGAAATTGGCCCAGCGTGGCAGATTATGACATTGTTATAATGTGTATTGTCTATATAATAATATTATCTATATAACAATATTGTCTTATTTTCCTACATATTCGAACCATTTGAACTTACAACTAATGGTATTTCAAAAAGGTATGCCTACCCGGTAAGGGACCTGGCGTGAAGATATGAATGTATGTTACATAACTTTTATTCGGACATAAATAAAATAAAATATAGATATATAGATATACAAACGTAAAACCCTTTAAAGTCTTATTAATATTCATTACCATATCAAGCGTGTCGAATCGCCTACTGGTGATTGATATGATTTTTTACGCGATTATCGAGCTTAACAAATATAATAAAATAATCTTTAAATGTGTTTGCATGCGTCAAAATTCAGAGGTATACAGATAACAAAAATAAATAACAAACCGGCTACCATAAAGAAAATATATTTCAAGATCTTGTCAATATTTTTGTTTCTGATTCAACTGATTATGTGAATCACAAAGAATTGAGGTAGTAATGTCCTCTGCAGCATGCACTAGTTACATCTTGGTTTTCAATTAAACGGTGTTAGGAATGCGGAGAAAAAAAGAAAATAATAAATGACAAAGACAAAAATGAAAAGATTTATTATGATATTAAAATTAATAGTAATTTGAATATTGAAATATGATAGGTAAAGGTTTGAAATCCATTGTTTGGCTGCAGATGCAACCTAGTCGTCTTAACTTTAACACGAGTGCGATCTCATCATCAAATCTGCCACATCACATCATATCACATCACACTTTATATTAGATACCATTTTAACTGAATGATGACCGCATACCATTTAATTTACTAAATACTTCTAACATTTCTATAGAATTCAAGTCGCGTGTATTCCGATAAAGTCAGATCGAGACCATATTCCAGTGACAAAATAAATACGAAGATTATCTCGACGGCGCCAGCGTCGCTCGCGGGCGGCTCCGACTATGTATAATATCCAAATTAATTATTAATGGTATTCACGCTACTTATTTATAACGTGAATAACAATTTAATCTGCGTTCAAGGATAAAATTTGCATGTAACTAATGAAATAGTTGCATTCCTTTCTATATATAACGCGCGTTTTGAATGTATTGTCGTTCAAAGAAAACACTTTAAATGGATTAGAACCTATAGAATATACCTTTAGGTCAGCTGCTTCTCAGGTTTGCAGAGAGCACGGGATGAAAAACTGATGAGAGTGACAAATCTGACTGACAGATGTGACAAAATAGATAAATATCCTCCGTTTTAATTATCGTCAATTTAGCACGGAGTTCTTACAGAGAATTTTAGAATTTAGAAGAATTGTAATTTTTTTCTATTCTTATTCTTATTATTCTTCTTTACTTTTCTTCTTATATGTATATTCTAGTTTTTCTTAAATCATTCTAAGAATTATTTAGTATTAGCATTGTATAGCAGGACTATTGTTCAACAGCATCATAACTCACATTGGGACAATCAACTCTCCGATCGCAATGGCTTATTTATCTCTACTATATTATACATTGAACGATCAATATTATAAATTCAAATAACAGTATTATGAAGCTAAATTGCAATATTATGAAGCACAGGGAGCATATTAACAATATTATCAATATTGGGTCTTTCTAACTAGAATGTCTTGTTAAAACTTCTAGCAGAGGCTCGGAAATAGGATTTGTGCCCGGTATTTGGCAATTGGCTCACCCCTATTCTATCATGAGGCCTAACGGAATTAGTGAAGCGTAGGAGTGTATTCCACTCCTGACTACCTGTTCGGGGATTACAGGAGTGATTATACAATGTTACGTTTCCAATACACGTTATGCGGAGACATGGAATAGTTAATTGCTTTTCAATAGAATCTATTGGCAATAGGTAACGAAGACGGAAGATTGCTTATTGAAATTACAACTTACGTAAAAAATAAAATCAAATTATAAGTGAATCAGAATAAAATTTGCGACCCTGTTATCTCGATTATAGAATGTAACTTATCCATTGTAAAGGCGAGATAATAAAAAGTTAAAGTCGCGATATAAAATTTTACCTCCACGTTCAGTGAATAAAGATTTTCAACGTACGTAAAAAGAGTCGCTCGCCAAAACCCACGTGCGAGTCCGTACGAAATGTTACAATCCGTGTCGCATAATTAGATACTTCGCGACGTGCTTCACATTCGTCCTGTCCACATAAAATATAAGGCAGCTGTTCGAACGCAAGCGATAATATCATCCTTGTTCTGTTCTCATTCATGTTTCATTTTATTTCTTTCCAAAATTTCATATAGTTAAATATTATATGTACAATTTCAAATTGTTCAATACAATTCAAAATTTTTTATTGGACACAAAAATAGAAATAATATTTTCTATTATACAGATACGTTATACAGATAAAAAGCATCATTCAGCAAAACAACCTATTGCTCAAATAACGTATCTTTATAGACTGCTTATTTAGGTATCTATATGAAAACAATTCATTCGTAGAGAGCAGAGTACGCAGGAATTATGAGGTGTAGATGTAGAGTCACTATATGACAGTTATAATTACATCGTATACAATTATTGTTGCATGATATTTATAGTGTAACAGTTATACTGTGTCTAAGATATACTGTATTACAGTAATATTGTGTAACAGTTGTACACTGTGACAGTTATAAAGTGCGACAGTCATACGGCTTGACCAATATACTGTATAAAAGTTATGAAATATGACAATTATACAGTATGACAGTTATACAGTATGACAGTTATACAGTATGACAGTAATACAGTATGGCAGTTATACAGTATGACAGTTATACAGTATGACAGTTATATAGTATGACAGTTATACAGTATGACAGTTATACAGTATGACAGTTATACAGTATCGCAGTTATACAGTATGGCAGTTATACAGTATGACAACCATATCGTCTGACAGTTATATTTATCAGTGTTGACATAATTGATTCACGCATTGTTCATTTGTTCGCTAGCAATCAAACAACCATTGAATCCTCGTATATTCATTTTATTTATATAAACTTTATTATAGTCTCCAACACAAAAGTACGATTGCAATATCGACGAGTGTGCGAGATACGAATTCATATCAGCGAATTTAATCTCCTGTAGTTCAAAAATCATCGATTGTATTCCGCGGACGTCTGCGGACAAATCTCTTTGGAATATTGAGCATGATCGCATCCCATTCACAACGCACGGACGTAAAAAAAAACTAATGTGTAATTGTACAGTCCGCTGCCGTAGTATCTGATTAGCGAAGCCAAAATAAAAGGAGTTTTTTTTTTGTACCATTTATAATGTTGTGTCGACTTTTGACTGGCTGAATAGTTGATAGGTTTTTTTGTTTAACGCACTCAAATATGTAGTAATACGTTAGTTTGTTTGCATGTACGTGTTTAAAATATGGATATAAACTTAAAAATGTAACTTCACGCCTGTAATCCCTGTAGGGGTAGGCAGAGCTATGCTGAACATTCTCACGTTTCATCAGTTACGTTTACGTCCCTCTATGAAATAGGTGGTGAACCATGCATCGGCCACATATCCACTCCGAAC
>DWEI01001265.1:0-17262 GCA_018245875.1 Mysoria ambigua | reverse complement strand
CCGGTGAATCGTGGGAATGTTCTGCATTCCTCTGCCTACCCCTTCGGGGATTACAGGCGTGAAGTTACGTATAATTAGAATTTCATAAATAATTGGAATACAATAATATATATTACATAGTAAGTGACTCCAGTCTTGTCTTTTTGTACTATGTACGCACATAATATGTACATTCATGTAATAATAATAAACACACTGACGTTTCGATCAACGCACACTTAAAAAAGACTGACGTAGACGAAGTAAATTTAACGAAAGCTCCTAATAAATATGACGTGAGTGAACTGAAAAAAAAATAAGGATTAAAATAGTAAGATATTTTGTCGAATTAAAATCTATACGTTTGAAGTTGTATATTTCAGATTTTAAGGAATTTAGAAAAAATTTCCCAATGGAAGTGAATTAGGGGTTAAATAGTATTGTACAGATTTTGGTCGACTTGAAACTTATACAATTGACATTTTACGGCTTCGTTGGTCGTTTTGCTTGAAAGTGCGACTGCCGATCTGGAGGTCCGGGTTCGAGTCCCAGATAGGGCACTACTGAATTATTAAAACTTAGCTTGTCTAGTAGTGGCTAGGAAATGTTTCCGGCGACTGGAAATAGGATCACCACCATTTCTATAGTGGGACGTAAGCGTAACCGATGAAACGTGGAAGTGTACTACATTTCTCTGCTTACCTCTTCGGAAATTAAATGCGTGATATCACGTACCTATGATAACTTACATTAGTGCACGCCAGAGGCAAGGATGTGATGATGGCACCTGTTGAGGAACAGGGAAGATCTCCCGCCAAGCGACGTCACTGCCTAAGGTTTAACTTCGAATACTTTCTAAATATACTGTGATTTCACAGAAATTCGACAGCGCGTTTGAGGATGCGTCTTCGTTTGGCCAGTCAGAATGACGTAGTCTAGTTTACAATACACGGTGCTTATGATGTTATGCGTGTTCAGCAATTCATGTAAGTCGCGCCCTCTTAATTACTCTAGGTATCACGCCGCAACACACTGCCACACTCTAAGGATAATATGAAATCACTGCTACCAATCATGTACCATGCGTACAAACAAATTCCCAATAAACCGTAAACTAAACATCTGGACAATTTATCTTGTGCTGCCCAAATCAATACTACGCAGCCTTTACGTCAACTTATAGTTTCTCCGAAGTTGAAAAGTTGTAAACTTACTGCCGCAGTTTTCGAAACAAGGTTTGTTGTCTGTCGTTACTTTCATAAGCCTATCGCCATTAAAGAACAAGATTTAAATATGTAAGTGCAATATATTTATTTATAGTAATATATATTTAAGTATTAGATAGTGTCTATGGACGTATTGGTTGTAAGCGCAACTGACGTTCGAGAAATTCTGGGTTCAAATCCTGGTTTGATCACGATGAGATTATTCTATTTTAGATTTTTTAGTAGTGGCTGAGATTCTGGATTTGTGCCCGTTGCAGGGTAATTGGCTCAACAGCTATTCCATAGTGGGTTGTAAACATAACTAGGGAAACGTGCGATTGACTACATTGCGCTGCCTACCTCTTAGGAGATTAAAAGCATGCAATTACGTTATGTCATGTCCAACTTTAAGACTTCTGTCTATTTTACGTAGTGAAGTTACGTAATCGCCTATAATTTCCGAAGAGGTAGGCAGAGAAATGCAGAACACTCCCACTTTTCACCGGTTACGTTTACGTCCCACGATGCAATAGGTGGTGAGCCTATTACCATGCATCGGGCACATATCGATACTCCGAACCACTACCAGATTTTC
This sequence comes from Mysoria ambigua, assembly GCA_018245875.1. Classification (NCBI taxonomy): domain Eukaryota; kingdom Metazoa; phylum Arthropoda; class Insecta; order Lepidoptera; family Hesperiidae; genus Mysoria; species Mysoria ambigua. The sequence goes on along the minus strand of DWEI01001265.1, from coordinate 15,483 downwards.
TTGTAGGAAATTTTTTAATAAGAAAATTTTTAGCGTTCGACCCGGGAATCGAACCCGGGACCTCCCGATCGGCAGTCGCACTTGCAACCAACACGACCAACGAGCCAGTCTAAGTAAGCTGATTTTGTGAACAAACTGTTTCTTGCTATTTTAACCTTCCTTTGGACCGCCGTATTACAGCACTAAGAGAAACTAATATTCGAGAAAAGAAACTTGTGCTGTTGTTCTTTCTTATTAAATAGATGTCAGAGACCCAACTTCTGTAATATCCTGACCTAATAACACAACAATAAGTTTGTTTACGGGGCTGCCTATACATCGTGTTGACTTAGCACTAACATATCTTTTCTTATAATATTTATACATATTATACTTAGTGTTGTACTTGTTATACCTATAATCAATATAACCAATATATTGATTATTATTATTTTTAATATCATCTTATCTCAAAGTTAACTTTGAAAAAGATTGTTGTACCATAATCTGATTTGTGAAAAACTAGTTGTATGCATTATATATTTACATATATAGACAATTTTTAACACCCAGACACAGAACAAATACTTGTGTTCATCATAATTTTTTCATATCTAATTAATCAGGTTCACGGACCGCCCCACCAATAGGAAAGTCGTAATAAGTCTGCTAGTTACTACTACTTGGCTCAATAAAGGTTGAGTAGTGTTACGCTGTTGTGTCGGTATTTATCATCTATTTTCCATCCATCTAAACTGAAACTAAATCCACTGCGTGTATGCTACGCTATGTTGTGAGGCTTTTAGTTATACTTTAATTCCGTCAGCATGTCCCATCTTGTCCATATTCGTCAGATCTGGTGATCCACCTTAACTCTTTTTAATATAATAATATCACTTATTGACCTAAATTATATTTGCACACTAATCAAAAGCATCTAATGTTATAAATAATTATCTTTAGAAAAAATAAAACTTGCACCATTAGTTTATACAACGTAAACGTACATGAAACCAATTTTACTTGCGTTATTACACGTTATAGGTACCTATACAATAATTTTGTGCTTAGAAGTTTTCATAAGTTCCATTAAAAAAGAACGTAACATGTCATATATAATTCTCGAAGAGGTAGCCAGAGAAATGTATAACGTTCCCACGCTTCACCAATAAAATTTACGTCCCACCATGGAATAGGGCGTCGCCGTCGGTGTGTTGCCAAGTACCCGACATACATTTCGTTTCCGAGCCACTGCTAGACATTTCTACTGGAAAATTTAAAACTGTAACTTCACGTCTGTAATCCCCGAAGAGGTAGGCAGAGGAATGCAGAACATTCCCACGATTCACCGTTTACGTTTTCGTCTCACTATGGAATAGGCAATGAGCCTATTGTCATGCATCAGGCACATACCCAGACTCCGAACCACCACAAAAAAATCTAAATTAGAAAATTTTGTAGCGTTCAACTCGGAAATCGAACTCAGAAAATTTAAATTAGAAAAATCCAATATCATGCGACGCGGTATTCGAAACCAGAAACTTTTAATCTGCAGTCGCGCTAGTAACCATTCGGCCAACGAGGTAGTCAAGTAAACATATATTATTTATGTAAAATAAATAATATAACAGCATATTAAACATAAGTAGGACCGTTCTACTCCTACGTTCAATATATTCAGCAAGCGTTTTAGGGCAGAGTTCTTAAGGATCAACTAATGGAGGTCTCTGAATAAAAAATTTGTAAAAATAATGTATTAGCGAGATTTAGCTAAGCCAAAGATAGATCGGCAGGGAAGCGTGTCGTCTTTGCCGAGCGGCGGTTTATCTGTGGGAACTAAATGTGGTACAAACCAGCTGTAGAGTGTTGGAAAAAATTAATCAAAATGTAAAGAAAATTACTTGTCGTATTTAAACTCTGCTAACTCGTTGATTGTGTTGGCTGCGAGCGCGATTGTCAAGCGGGATGTTCTGGGTTCAAATCACGGGTCGGGTTCTATCGGATTTTTTTAATTTAGATTATCCAGTAGTGGATCGGAGTCTGTATTTATGCCCGGTGTATGGCAATAAACTCACCATCTATTCCATAGTGGTATGCAAACGTAAAATTATTAAAATTTTGTGAACAATTATATTACTTTGTACCGGGTAAGAATGTTTTGTGTAAGACCTAAACGTTAAAAAAAAAGGAAAATTTTTTGGTAGTTGTCTTAAATGTATTGGATGTGCTGCTAGACTGTGTCAAGCATATCACGTCTATTGCATATGATTGACTCTTGCGTTCTCGACTATACAACTATTCTTTAATTTTTTTCCGACCCTGTTGTCATTCCACTGTTGGAACATGGGTCTCCTCTCAGAATAAGAGTGTTAAGGCTATAGTCTGCCACGTTGACGAAGTGCCGGTTCATACGCCTTACAGTTTTTTTTTCTCTATGGTGTGCAGGTTTCCTCAGGCTGTTTTGCTTCGTTGTAGCAAGCGATATTTATACTTAAAACGCACATGATGTAAAGAGGGTCGCCCTAGGATTCGAACCCCGGCTCATGGAGTGAGAAGTCGAATTTCAAACCACTAGGGTATCACTACTTTATACGTATGAGTATTCTCTTTTAAATATCACGTATTCTCTTAATTAAGATTTCTCATGTAAGAGTAACCCAGCTAATTGAAGACTATCTGTTCTGTTTAATTAGAAATTTTAGAATTAGCCTCTTTATGAAATGCGCACAATAAAAACTCGAAAATATTGCAGATTAGTTGCAATTGTTTTAGATAGTGATAAAAACAATTCATTTCACTTTTATATCAGTTTCCAGATGAAATTATAGAAAAATTTGGTGAAAAGAACAATCATGTGTAATAAAAAATTAAATAACACTCAAGCGTTTAAAAATATTAATATAGAATAATTTAAAATTTTAATGGTGTACTTAATTTAATAGCGCTATTTAGAATATACAAAAATAAAATTCATATTAATATAAAATTGTTATAACAGTAAAGATATACTGACGTTCCTTAGATTTCGTTCCCATCATTGTATTCCTTCCCCAAATAGGTATCGCCTTGAAATATACCGAATACGCCGATGAAAAATTTCGTGGAGCTAATAAATTTTCATCGCCGCTAATATCAAAGTTGGATTTCAACGGAATCGAAGGAGGCTTACATTTTTCCCGACGCGATACGGTCAAATAAGAAACAGCCAATTCATTGCAGAAATTTCAAACAAGGAGATTTTTCGATAAATGAAGTAGTAAGCAAGTTTATCGAAGGCGCGATTGCTTGAGACGTATAGACGTGGCAATCAATCAAATATTTGGGCGAGTCATGAATAAATCGGAGCGTCGGGAGCAGTTTGCCTGTTCTGAAGTAAACAAGCTTGTCGGCGGTGTTCCCGGTGCCTGATCTTGATTTACGATGTTTTAACAACGAAATAAATTGCTTCATTGTGTGTTAAGTTTCAGCAGTGCACTTCTATATCGGATCATAAGGATGAAAAAACGTAACATCGCCCGTGTAACTCCGATGAGGTAGACAGAAGGATATAGTACACTCCCACGTTTCGTTAGTTACATTTACGTCCCACTATGAAATATCTGATTAACCTATGGCAATATACCGGGCCCATTATTTTCTTTTAGTTCTCTATTTAAGATTTGCGGAATGCCATACTTTCCAAAATAATTTGCCAAAAATAAATAATTATTCAATTACTTGATGGTAATTTTATAGTACATTTAAAAGCAATCTTGATATCTTTAGGTCATCAAACACAAAACTATTTATTTGTTTTTATTTACAAAATGTGTTCGACGTTCTCTAGTCTAGTTTACATGAACACAAATTAAAACATTTATGCGATGCCACGTAGGGATAATATGAATACAAAGAGTTTCGTTCAAATATAAATTTATTATTTATACAGTTATAGTTATGAATGTTATTGTCGTCTGTTCCGTTGGTCGTGCTGGTTGCAAGCGCGCCGGCCGATCGTGAGGTCCTGGGTTCAACACGCGAGTCGGAAACTATTCCATTTTTCTAAGTTAGATTTCCTAATAGTGGTTCAGAGATGGCATATCTACCCAGAGTATGGCAATAAGCACACCACCTATTCCATAGTAAGTAAATTTAACTAGTAAAACGTTATTATAATTTTACCTTTTACCAGTTATAAAAATTACTAGTGAAAAGTACTACAAGTGTACTACAATTCTGTCTACCTCTCCGGGGATTTCAGGAGTGATGTTATGTTTAAAATAGGTTCATACGAAAATGTATATTGTAGATATGTAAGGCGGTACTTAGTAGATTTCGAAAATAATATAAAAATATCGGCTGTCCTTGACGATAAGATCTTAATTATACCGAGATGGAGAAAGCTTCCTGATTTCATATAGCAAATACGATTGAAATCGACATCAAAATATATGTAAAATGTACAGAGAGATATATAATGAAAGCGTATTAATATTATGAATTCCGCATAGCAACTCCAGAAAAGACAAATTCAAATATTAAGGTAAGCGAGTAAAATATTTGAAACCATTTTGCTGCTTGTGTATTTTCCCAAACACATCATTCTAATATACGAGTACGTCTACATCTCACGAAATTTGTTTGCTTAGCTTTTGCTTAGCGTATCAAAATAGCCGCATTCCAGCTGTGGAATAAATGGAAGCATCCAACCTGATTTCTTCCTGTAGTTTCGACAACTTGATTTTGACTCATAACGTGGCAGAATAAAGTTGAATTTGGCTTGAATGAAAGAGGTAAACATGTGCCATTGCTGTCGCCTAAGGCATTCTTTGCTCACTTTACTCCCTACTCATGTTTGCACTGTTGGTACTTTTCAAGAAAACTCTCTTACTTTGCGTACACCGCCTCTGTGATATGTATTGTCTTCACTCCTTTGAGAAAATTATGCATTTTGCTACTTTTTACGACAGTTTGCAGTGACATGATATGTTTAAAACGCAGATGCATTATGTGTTAATTTAGTTTTTTTTTTGAAATTGTTTCTAGGAGAAATAAAAACCAACGTTTTATTCTAATTAAATGTTTTGTGTTGCGGGTAATTCCAGAACTTTCCATCTAATTAAACAAAACCTTTAAGCTCTGTGTTAACAGTATACTATACTAACTAATTGAAATACCTTTTGCACGTATCTAGGTTTTTCCAGACTGTTGTCATCTCTGTACAAACACCGCCTACACCTAATACAAACGTACCTTTTCTGTGGTCGCCGTGAACAGAAAAAGACGACACCTAGATACTTAGATAGCTAGGAGCAGAAACATGTATTACACAACGTTGTAAGTACTGTGTAAATGTCATATACCTACCTATATTTTTTAAATTAAGCTTTAATTTAATTTGTCAATGTCAAATTCAATCAAATAATAATTGAAGCGTAGTTCATAAGTAAGTTTTTTACAAAATCATTTTTATTATATTCAACGGATACTCCTCTTGATTAACATAACAAGAACGAGATAATGAATTGTGTTGATTCCGGAAGTTCGTTAATTTATCATTTGCAAAGTCCCCCCTATCTTTCGTAATTTTACGAAGACAGCGAAGTTTTATCGGAAACGCCGGCAGTCAGTCTTTGTTAATAAACAGAGTTTGATACAGTTTCTGGAACTCTCAACAGAGCCGAGTGTAAAAAACGTTACCTTCTGGTAGATTATTGAATGATCCATTCTCTTCAAGACTTAATATTAGATATTTATATATTAACTTAATAATATAAAGAGGCGGATTTGATTGTTTGTTTACATTGAGTAGGCTCTGAGATTACTGGACCGATTTGAAAAATTCTCATATCATTTAAATCCTATATTACCTAAATGAATATAGAAGATGAAGAAAAAAAGTAAAAAGGCATAAAAAAGTCGTAAAAACTTTTTTACAATGTGTTCCTTTTTAGTAACCCTCGATGCAAAAATAAGACTGTGTTACAATTTACGCGCTTTGAAATTATTGATAAATTCCCGCGTGGAGCCGGAACGGGCGGCTAGTAATTTATATTTATACCTATACGAAACCATTTTTGACGAAATGTAACGGAGGATCAGATGTACATTAATATTTTTTTCTGAACATCAGAAAAAATCACATCACATTTCATGAAAATTACATGTTAACATTAAAATCACATCGCAAATCCCTGTTTATCACATTATCGAACAAAGGCATTGAAGTTTCGAGTTAAAATTCTCCTTAAACATGTTCGTGACAAGCATAAAGCGGTGCCGTGTGAGCTACCAAATACGAATATAAACAATATTTTAACGCAAACGGCTACCAGCCCTATATTCAGATAACCAATAAAGTTAAGGTGCTTTTTATTGGCCTTTCTGGGAGCTCACTTTGAATATCTCAAGTTGGGCTTAATATTTTATTGGCCGATGTAACGATGACCCAACTTAGCCAAACCTTTTATACCATAATATACAATATAAAATACATGGGATAAAGAAGGTAACATTACGCATTTAACACCCGAAAAAGTACTCACACGTTCTACCGTTCACGTCCCACAGCGGAATAGGTGGTAAGCCTATTGCCGTACAACAAAAATAAATCCAGGCTCCGAGCCATTATTACTAGAAAAATTAAATTATCAAATCAAGTAGCATCTAACTTAATGCATATGACTCCGAGCCACTACTAAGTTCAACAATGTGGCGCCTGACCCGGGATTTCAACCCAGGATCTGCCGATCGGTAATCACGCTTACAACCAACACGATCACCGAAGGCAGTCTATATGTAATATCAGCTGTCATATTGGAGATTTCGTTGTAGTCCCGCGCTCGGCAGTGCAGATTAGTGATCGCTACACTACTAATCTTTTTCTAGAACGAAACTTCGACTATTGTCTGGGATCTTAAAGAGCGGTAGGTAATATTCTAAGCGGGCACTACAAAGTAATAATGTCAGCAGTAGTCAGCACTATGCTTAGTGACCTTAAAAGTGCCGCACAGTGGGTGGTTAAGATAAACATAGGCGAAGACGAATATTACATATAAAGCCATTACCACACTCGTATCTGTTCGCACTGCTCTTGTAGTTGTAGACGAGTACATTTAATAGAGGCAAACGAGCGGAATGGAACTGTTTAACTTATAAAGAGAATTAAATCGAAGAATCCAACTTGGATATGCAGCGGTCGGGACAATATGATTTATCTTGTCGTAAAAAACAATATGAACTTTAAGTCAAAATAATTCGAGCAATGCGTGCTACTAGTGATTCCTTAGTGCTTGAAGTCAAAATAGTGCAATGTGTGCTATCAATAATTACATACGATGCCCAGACGTGGTGTTTTACTATTCCAAAGTAAGCTCGAAGTTGCTTTATGGGTTATATTCTATATTTCTCTACTTGACAGATTCCGCAACGACGAAATCCAAAAACCAACCGAGATTTCCGAAAATGCGCTCAAAATTAGAAGATCGCTGGTCAAGGTAAGTTAAATAATGGTGGCGACGTCTCGGTAAATCTAATATAAGTGTCCTTCTATCAAGTGATTTCAGGATCTTAAGAAAACTGCTAGATGGAGCCATGTCTAGCAGTAAACTACTGAAGGCTGATGGATGGAATTGAATAAATTGCTTATGCGACGATGTCATCAAAGACTTCACTTTAACAAAATGTACTTTTATATTATGTACATCATCATCCACCCAACTATTATTATTCTAATAAACACGGGTCTCTTCTCAGAATGTATATATTATTGTTGTCAGAATTGGCTTACGTTTCAGATGACCCGTAGACTCCCAGACCCGTAAAGTTTGAGACTGAAATCTAAGCCCCATGTTTCCTCAATACTCACATGTTTTATGTTTATACTAGTAAATATTAATTATTATTAGGTAAATATGAGCAACATACTTACAAACATACATGTAAAACTAAGATGTATAATAAAAAAAAACTTTAAAAATTCACCTGCATAAGTTTAAAACAATATACAAGAATCGTTGAGGGTATATCTCTAAATAAGCTGTTGGCGGTACAGATAGTGACGATATAACTCATAATGGCGATCCACTATTATCCCATTAATAACGCGGCGGACCGCAGAGCCGATAATGTCTCCGCGACGCTGCTACGGGGTTGTTATCTTAATTGCTTTCAGAAACTCCATATCTACACGGACACGTAACTTTTTGCTCCCCGTTCCAATAAATAAACAATATGTTTCCGTGGCTATAAGTGACTCAATCATGCAATTATATTTATTGGTCATGTTGCTTGTTTCGCATTAGCATTAGGTAGCCAGAAAATGAAATTATAAGCCCCTTCAATGAATTGTAACCATAAAGGCAGTTCTACCTTTTCGGAAAATGGTACTAGATTAATCAATCTAGGTGTCTTGGAGACAACTCGTCAAATCTTAAAGCTAGTATTTGCGAGTTGTTTACTTACATCTGTTAATATAAAATCCTTTGAATTTGTTATTAAATCCATTGCATGAAGTATTTTTTTTGAAAATCCTTCGCAATTTGTAAAGTCCCAACTGTAGTGCACCTTCTCCAGCCAGAATTTATATCACTTGTAACATATAAAAAAAATCTTATGTGAATAGAATGAAAATAAAACAGTGGTAACACTGATATGCCATTATAATATTCAAGATTACCTATAGGTACTTTCTCACGTGCAACGTATATAAATGATTTGATTGCTGAAAGTAGACGTTGATAAACGGATATTCTCTCTTCCAGCCCACCTACCTCATTTTCTAGTGCCTTTATTTCGGATCCTGTCGATATTCATCAAGAAAATTGTAAATAACCCACTACCACTAAAACGTGTACTTGAGCGAACACAATTTATCTTTCAAGCTAAACTTTGGAAAATAAATGTTAACGGCGTAATACAATGGTATACATACATTATGCTGTATTTTTTGTCCTACATTGTGTTTTTTGTATAACAGCTTTGTGATGAGTCGTGCGGTTTCATAAACGGACAAATATCGGTTGGTCATGTAATGGGATGTTGCTTATCTCAATAGCAACTTAGTACACACTTTTTAGTGTAGTACTTTACTTTAAGATCGAATGGTAAGCCAACTTGTATCAATCACAAGTACCTAATCATCGCAGGCCCTTATTCAACTTCACAGACAATACAAAAAAAATCATAATTTTTTTTATTGAGGCCCGCCCAGTCGACCTCTGATAGAATTTGATCGAAAAAGAATTCCCGAATCTACAACAACTCTCTCATTAAGTGATTATACACTGGCAAGGCCGTCACAGCAGCCCTCACAGCCCTCAGTTCTTGTACTGTTCCAAACCATTCCTTTTGCGCTGAGAGATATAAGAGTTTTATTACATCACAATAATAATTGTGAAATGTAATAAAGTAATTCTGGTATCTCTGTTACCTAAAAAAAATCTAAACACAGACTATGTACATTATATAGATATTAAAGTAGATGAAGGTAGTTCCTAAGGACATGATGTTTTATGTAATGTATTAATAAAACTTAAGATCAAAGTTCACACACGAAAATTTTTCTATAAGTCAGTTTTCGCTTCTGTAAGTCATTTTCGTCGACCTCAGAGACAATCTATTCGCTGACTCTGATAGGTGTACAGCAAATTCAAATTCTTTATACGAATATTACAATGTGCAAAAATATATACATTCTATTTGAATCATCTCAATCAGAATGATAATAATCTTTTTAATACTTAATTTAATACTTTAATACTGTTATGGTAGTTTATGGATCGAGCATCGTGGCTCACTCTGGGGGAGGTCTATATTCAGCAGTGGACAGCTATACGCTGATGATGATGATGGTGGTAGTTTAAAACGCCCCTCCAATAACTATCTTGGAAGCTATGTTGTTGCTCATTTGATTAGAATAAAAGTTTAGAATAAAAATCAATCTAAGCTTAGTTCAATTACGTCTCACAACTCTTTAAAGCACTCAGTGTCTTGGCGCCGTAGCAAATTACAGGACTTTTGCAAAGTAATGCAACACTGGTCTTACTATATGTCCTTAATGTCAAGCACCTTACTATATATCCCTATTATCCATAAATGTAAACAACACACAGGTAATCATGCCAAACCCTCAATAGCAATGAAATACAAATATGACCTTTTATGCTAAAAATGTTATTCTTAAGTTGCTTCAATTTCCATCCAAACGCTATTACCTTACCTGAAAGTATCCTAAAAACCCGCTGAGGATGCAAGCAATGCCGATACTCTTCCGACCTTCGATATTTCGGGTCCCACAGGACAGCGTCATATTCCCGATATTCAATAAAGCGAACTAACACGTTTAGCTGTCGGGCCCGACCTTTCATAGCGAAATCCCCTGAGCATTCGATATGTGAACGTATACTCGCTGTGAACAACCAGCCCGTCGCCAATATCATGAACTTAAAGGTCGCACGATATTTAAATCAGAATAGATGAGAATATTTTATGACAGCATTGAAGAATCAATATTCGTCTTTCGAAAAATTGTTAGCTTACATTTCTTGTGTGGATAATACTGGTAAAATTTATGCCAAAAATTTTTAGAAAACACTTGTTACAAAACTTGGTAAGACTTTCAAAATCGATGATAAAACTCCACCAAATGTCTTAGCCACTTATCCACATGCTTCGTGTGGAAACGTTAACAACATTGCTATCGAGTAAAAGTACTCGTAGGAACCTGTTATATTCATCTTATAAATATTGTCATTTTATACGGATATAAATTTTCCAAACCGTCGATAATAACAAAAGTAAAGAAGGAATTTAAGGATGTCTAAGTAATTTTACATACATTGAATGAAACTGTCAGAAAATGTCACATATTTTAATGTACCAACATACCTCTTATTAAGACCTATTTATATACATAATTCATCAAAATTTAACATAATTTCCATCAACAATGCTGATTGACGCGCTTATTTAAACTTCGCTTACCCTCATGTGTTTAATTCTATCTAATTCAATCCGTTTCATTAAAATATATTTCATTATCTCTAAAGTATTGAAAAATATTATAAATGCACACCCACCAGAAAAATGGCAAATGTTCTTTTAAACAAAGGCAACAAAGATTGTGCTTTCATTATTAATGTTCTTTTCTATTTGACTTTATTATTTAATATAATTCATTCATAATTAATATCACAGACTAATTCATGCTAGAATTACGTACACAAGCGCCAAAGTAAAATTTTAGCCAAAAATGGACATTACTGTTCATTTGTTTTAGTCAAATCTAGAAATTGATAACAAGACGCATTGTTCCCTAAGGCACGACGGAGTTAACTTCAGAACCCAGCTGACATAACTTATCATAATTACTGTTCATGGCTACTAATTTTAGAACACACAGTTGTGTTATAACTTTAACACAATTACATTATGTCGCTATTATTATACGAATATATTGTATATTACTTTTTATGTCGTATTCAATGTACGGAAGACTCTCGTCTTACAATGGCCCGTTGGTGCATTACTTGTTGTTAGTCGGTATGTAAAAAAATAAGAATATCTATTTGAGTATAGATAGATGTATGTATTTTATCAGCCGTCTGGTTACAGTAGCGTAAGCTGTCTTGACGCTTACTTTAGAATCAGATGGCTGTTTATGGAAATATCTAATATTTGTTATTATATAAAAGGCTAGAAAGCTATAATAAATGGTAACAGTTATACTTTTTTCACGCACACGACATATATCTTCGGGCACAGTCGCTAAAAGCCACAATATTAAATTGTGGCTTTTACTGACTGTGCTACTGGAGCTACAGTACTAGTAGTAGTATAGTGCTAAGATACAGTTAGAAGATGATGTATATAAGATGAGATGTGATACACTTGTAAAAGTAGTGTTAACAGATACAGTCACATCCAATTTGCCAAAAAATATTAAAATAACCATGATAACATGGAGCCCCATTTCCTGTCGTGTGCTGGTTATTACGATGTCAAGAGCGGTCGCGCGGACTCATCATTAATAATTCCCCATTGTGCCACTCGATTCACGAAACCGGCTTATTAAGTTACATCTATCGTACGATAACTACATCTATTTCTTCTTAAGGAGACTATTGATATTTGTACTTGGAAGATTTTATAAGAAGACTTCACATAAAATGTACACTAAAAAGATCATATACGACTGCACCTGTATGACTTTGGCCGAACTTCGCAGGATGCGCTTTTAAATATGAAATCAAATAATAACCTTTGATTGCCATTTAATTCGTATTGGTTGCAAGCGCGACTGATGATCGAGAGGTCCTAGATTCAATTCCAGATCAGACACTACTGGATTTTTCTAACTTAGATTTTTTTTGTTGGCGCTCGAAGTCTGGATGTATGCGCGGTGTATATCATAGGACTTGCCAACTATTCCATTGTGAGACGTAGGCATACTAGGGGAAGATGGACAAATACTATACTCCTCTGCTTACTTCTCCAGGGATTACGGGCGTGATGTTCCATATCAAATAATTACAGTGTCATATTTCTCATCCCCTCATTATACTGTCCTACTACTATTAGATCAGTGCCACTATACCTTGGTCTTCTGCTAAACAACGTCCATCACCTTCTAAAGGTCATCCTCCCAACGGATTGAAGGCGATACACAGTACGAAAGCAGATTCCCGGAGCCCATTTCCCGGACTCATTTTACCACACGGACTTCGATGTGTGAACAATTTCTTGTATGAAACATACTCTGATGTGAGAATTCCACTTCACCTTTAATATATTGATCATATAAACTATGTCAGTACTTTACATGTATTTTGATATGATATCAACCACTCTATCGTTCCACTGCTGGAACATGGGTCTCCTCTCAGAATGAGAGGGTTAAGGCCGTAGTCTGTATTTTGATAATTTACCGAGTATTCTCATTTCTGATCTCATCCTGGATACAAAGAAGCAGAGATTTTTTCATAACACGAGAGCAAAATTTTACATTTAAAATAATCATTTCATTACATAAGATTTGTGAGAAATGAATTGTAACCGTTCTGTTACAAAAGTATAAGAATAAAACCAAATGCTATAGCCAAGCCAACATCAAAAACATTTTTATGCCGAGCATCGGAAAGTGCGGCTTCCCCATAAACTGTCGCGTCGAAACTTCGCTTCTTTTCGGCAACAGATGTTCCGATATTACAGAGGCGATATTTCGTTATGGCGTCATTTAAATAAGGATCCACTCAAGACCCACAATGGTTATAGGTATCGTTTGGAAGTTTATCAACGTTACGCGGGGGCCAAATGTCTAACAACAGAACGTCGGCGTACGATGGCTTGAATAAGATATCGTGTTGCCTTAAATTTTGATAAATTTTTTGTTTACTTATTTACTCTAAATTCAAATTTTAATCCTTTTTCTTTCGCAAATAGTAATTCTAAAATGTATTTCGTATATGGTCACGCCTATTTTGCATAGGTATATATAGATACGAAGAATCACCACCCGTAAACGTCCTGGCAAAGTTCTTTCGCCATTTCTACTTTCTTTACAGTTGTCATATATGCTCGTTTACCTTCCGTACCTCTTCAATTTCATCAAAGTATGTATGTCTATATGTGGATCTTTCGGCTCCACCACTTACACTCGCACTTGTAGATATGTTTTGTTATTCTACGGTCACTCATGACCAGACCATCTAAGCATTCCTTTCTTAACTGTAATTACTACATAATCTTTCATAACACGTCGTTGTCTGATTATATCATTCTAAATTTTTGTAGCTGTATTCAAACACACACTTCTTAATTCTCTCATTTATTCGACACAAAACGTGCTTTCATTTCATCATTGTCGTACCCGATATTCTCTATGGTACATTATTAACGGAACCAGCACTCTTCGATGCACAGCAAATCGTACTATTTTTTGGCATGTTTATGGTATATTAGGCCCATTCTTCATTTTAGGAATAATTTGTACCACGCAGTATACTGTGCTGTATTTTATTTTTATTATTCGTGGCCTGATTTGACGCCTATCATTGTGAAACACAGATGTCAACGACTCTAAATAGCGAGCAGGGTTGCGGGTTGCTGGATAGGTAAACACAAGTAACGCGTGGCTGTGACGCGTGGGTTTAGAAAAAATAAATGTAATAGCCGTTTCGTGCTAGCGATACTTTAACGTGTTGCCATATTTTTAATTTGTTTATTCGCTTTCCGCTCTTGAGAGAGCTGAGCTGACCGTTATTTGTTCTTGTATTCGCCGTGAAAGAAACTAAAAATAGTTGCTTTTTAAATAAGAATTCTGAAAACATTCTTTGCATATTTTACGTAGGTATTCAAACTTTTCAGTAATACAAAACAATAATTAAACACTAGTATCGGGTAAAATTTGGTTTAATATTTTTTGACTATGCGTACCATAGTTTTAACACATTTTTTTTCTTTCATTTATTTTACAAATTGTAGATTTAAAACATATTATTAATAAAGCGTCTATTAGAAAAATAATGAATTAAGCACCATTTATACATTTGATACAAATGAACTTTAGTGGATAATTTCCTACATACGGCTAAATAACCTATTCTACCAGGGGCAACAGCGTCCACTAAGCTATGCTATGCGATTACGGGCGGACCCCCCGCCCCTCAGGGATAGCCAGTATCCAACGGTCTGAGGCAGGTCGATGATGATAATTGTGATTAATGTTGACTATAGAAAAATATAGTTTGTACATATTTAACCAACGTCGAAAATACGGAGGTTCTCTATTTGCTTGCATTTTTATGCTTTTAATTTCGGAACTCGATTATATATAAATTCGTCTGAAAATTTCTGCATTTGTTTGTACACTTTGGGTACACTCTGCGTGTGATCCCGATATAATTTCAATTAAAAATGTACCGGGAAATGTTAAAAAATAGGATTGTATTTTCAAGGCTCATTTTTATCGACAATTTTACAATTGGCTTATATTCACCAAAGTACAGTGATTCGTTAGAGAGATATGGTTCTAATAGCGAGCTAGGGAAACGGCGTGCAGGGTCAACCGCATTACAGTTTCTATTATAGAACATTTTACAATACTCTGGAACTTACTAGTGAACCATCATACACTTGGCTAAAGTGGCATACTGTAGTCTTACCCATTCGCATTTTGAAAGAAGACTCATGTCAATTGCGAAACGATAACTAATTGATAATACGATTCGACAACCAACTCCCTACTATTGTAAGTCAATTTTAAGGATCCTTTTATAGTTTATAGTGTACCTATTCGTACTACACTCGTAACTATTCATCGTATTGTAATTTGAAGAAACATTCTTAGCATCCATTCATCTTTAGCATTAGAAGACGTCGTCACATCTTTGATAAACAGTAAGATTATCGTCTTCAAATATCATAAAAATAATCAATAAATTCTAATATATAATATATAATATAATATAAATCAAATCCAAAAATTCAAATATCATAAAATAAAATATTAAAAAATTATTGTTTATA
>DWEI01001264.1:0-17268 GCA_018245875.1 Mysoria ambigua | reverse complement strand
GCAGAACATTCCCACGATTCACCGGTTACGTTTACGTCCCACTATGGAATAGGTGGTGAGCCCATTGCCATGCATCGAGCACATCTCCAGACTCCGAACCACTACCAGAATTCCATTAGAAATTTTACCAGATTTTCTAGTAGAAAATCTAGTAGAAATTTTCTAATTAGAAAATCTTGTAGCGTTCGACCCGGGAATCGAACCCGGGAGCTCTCGATCGGCAGTCGCACTTGCAACTACCACGACCAACGAGGTTGAAAAATGTACGTTTCTTAAAGCTATTATTAAATATTATTAGCTGAATCAGTTTGTTGTTTGTTGAGCTGAAGACAAGTAGATTTTAGGGAACATTATTATTTCAGCAAATGAGCGATGTCCATAGAGAAAGATGTGCAGTTGTTTATAAATTTTCATAAACATTTATTCCAAAACCTACCGTGCATATTTTACAACCAGAACAATGAAGTTTCGTTTAAAGTTATAAGACTTGCCTTCTGCGTTCATTCGCCAACGAATAGTGTTCATGTTACCGATGACAGCAAATTGCTCTCGAAAAATTTTCCTTAAGTATTACAATGTAGGTAAAATTAAGTCATCACGTGATGCGGAAAATGATGCCACTACATTTTAATATAATAAGTAGGTCGAAGGAAGGTTTGGGTATTAAACTTTTCGCCCCAAATTTTCTTGATGGTGGCATTCATTTCTCAAATCCAGCGGTTCCCCAACCGCTGGTCCCAGGTGTTCGAAAATGTTTGGCGGCGTTGAAATGATTTATAAGCTTTATTTGACCTCGCAAGAAAGGCACAGGGATATGTATCAACATGATTACTCTTGACGATTTAGGTATTAATTTGGCCGTGTCTCCAGAGTTCTATGTATACTGGTTCTTAATTAATTAATATGTATTAGGTTGGTACATTTTCGTTTATTTATTTTTGGGTTCAAACGGTTTTTGTTTGATTTTCATTTTTTATCGTAACTACCTGACGGGCTTATAACATTTTATTTGGAGCTTTGTTATGTTGTATTGTAATAGCGTTCTCGTATGTACGAAATAAAATATAAAAATATCTACACTTCATTTAAACACTTCGTTTAATATTTACCGAGTTTTAAAATTAAACACGAATTTTTATTAAATATAATTTGACTGTTTGTTTTGTGTTTAGTGGTCATGACTGCTGAGTCGAGGTTTATAGATTCGGTTCCAATTTCTGAGGTAAATATTTGTGTTTTTACTAAGCCAAAACTATTAAGATACATGAGCATGTAGAAAAATGTATAGGTAGTTTATTCGTGATTTATGTAGCAAAATACAGGCTTTACGTAATTAGAGGTCTGATGATATTTTCCGGATGTTTCAAAAAAATAAATTTATCGTTAGATTAATCATAGAAACGAATCCACGAGCATTTTGTTAAACTTTGTTATTGTGTTAGATTTTGTTATAGCATAGTTTTTTCAGCGATGCAAAGGGGGTACAACGGGAAATAGAATATATCGATATAAAATAAATCAATATAAATCAGTCTAATAATTCACGATATGTGTCAAATATTTTTAAATTATCGTCATGTTATACATTTTAATCTTCGTGTGAGAAAGTTTGGAATACTCTGCCACAATCGATGAAGCTTTGGTCTTAATATCGGCATCGTAGACGAGCGTCCACTTTGAATATTTAATGATGATAAGAGGTGACCTTCGACAACTTTTAAATACTGAATTAAAAATTTATTATGTTGCTTCAGGTTTATCATTAAACGTGCTTAGGCATTTATTTAAAGCATATCATTATTAACTAAACTTATGTATTATATAAAATAGGGCTCCAGTATTTGTCTGAATTCGACCAAAAATCATTACAGTTTTAAGTTCGAACACTGTACCTGGGCTTGGCTCATGACTGAAATTGAACTGGCTGAATTGAACTGAAATTGAATTGGCCAAAATGTATGAAATTGACTTATTTAATAAATTTCATTTTATTTATTTTATGAATGAGAAGAATGCAGTCTAAATTCCCAGGATTCACCAGTTACCCTTTAGAGGGAACCAGCCCTCTATGGAGTAGGTGGTGAGGCTATTGCTATATACCGGGTACATTTTCAGACCCCGTAACACAACTAAAAAATCTAAATAAGAAAAAAATATTTCCGATCTCCCGATCGGGAGTTGCGCTTACAACCAACGATCAATTATCAACCATTTGACCAGTTGATTAACAATCAATTTAATAAGCAGTAAAGATGACAGTAACGGTAGTAACGGCTGTGTAACGATTGCTTTTTCAACAAATAAAAAAGTTTAATGAAAGAAATTTACTCTCTCCATATGTGAACGTTTATATAAAAGCGTCCAATGAAATATTCCGATTGAAAACTACAGCTGCAGAGCTGTTTCCGAACAGAAGGTTTGCATCCGGCGCGCTCGTTTGAAAGTCGTATCGGCAATTATCTAATTGAACTCTACCGAGGTTGTACAGTAGAGACACTAATACTGTTTATGTATATGTTTGTGTACAGAGATATGTAGAAGGCCTATATATACAAAGCATGTTTAATTTTTATTTTGTCCGCCAAAGGAGCCCACTGGATGTAGAGCAAAATTTTAAAGTACATATCTTCATAATTCATGTAAACGTATCTGCTGAAACGTGGGAATTTACTACACTCCCCTATATACCCCTTCGGGGACTACAGACGTGATGTTACGTTATTTCCAGACTACACTCTTCATGCTTCTTCCTTCTCTTTTAGTCACTTAGATATTATTTATGTTATAAGAGCATCCATTCCATTCATTATAGTACTAACGGCAATATGAACTGCATTATAATCATCATTTATATTTTAGACTCTATACTGATAGAGTCTTAGACGGCCCATTATTACAAATATGATAAATTTTCCGATTTTCTTCTACCTGGATATAATCGTTGTTTGTTTCATTATCAAAAGAGACCAGTCCAAATTGCATTACGTACATTAATTTTCATTAAGAGTTATTTAAAAATTGATTGCCTCGTTGCGTTGGTTCAGTGGTTCGAAAGTGGTTTGTATAGGGATAGGAAATAAATAAGACACCTCCTATCTACTAGCAGACTAGAAAATTATCAAAAAACAAAATCAAATGAAGAACACTTCAATAGACGTACGATAATGTAGTATTCCACATTACGACTAATTCATAATAATTTATATCTAGTGTATACAATCATAACATAAAAATCGCAATTAATTAAAACAGGATGAAGTTTAACGTAGATTGCACTCAGCGATATTCGAGCTGCGAATAGTATGAGCCAGCCGTGTCTAGAAATATCGGTAGCCGTCTTCAGACGCCCGGCAATTATCTAATTGGCTGCATTGCAGGTCTCGGGTTACAGAGCGCCGTGATACCGTCTTCTAGGCATCAGTTCGTAAAATATACGTATTATTCAGATAAAGTATCGCTACTGTGATTACAGTCAAATTATACTCTTTTAGCATGTATGATTATTAAACCATCGCAACATGACTCATCGGAGTAGACAGAGGGCACCATGTGCTAAGCATCACTATTCTTATAGGTCAATGTGCTTTTTCTATTCATTACTCTGTCCATACAACCACGACACTTCTGACTGCCCTATCAGGTGGTATGTGACGTAACCGGTCGAAATAGGTAAGTCTTAGTCTCCCTTGGCACCTACATCCATCCATGTTTGGATTGCATATCTGTCAATGTAGCTTATCAGGCATTATATCTGGAGCCATCATATCTGATCTCATGTTACATAATAGACGGTTCCATGCTTTTCTATAGATGAATTACCGAAAACCGTATTGACAAGTGATTGCTGTGGTCAGTGTTTGGGTAGTGGGCAAAGTGTCCCGAACGTTCAATCAGTTCAGTCAGAATGATCAGTCTCTCCATTCTTGCTCTATCGTGATAAATTCCCACAGCGCTCAACGCTGTCCTGGACACAGCGCTTCATTGTGATCTGTTTGCGGATGAACTGAGAATAGTTTAATTGGCATCTCTGTGTTATTTTGGACTGAATAGATGATGTATGCTTGAGAATATACTTCGCATTAGTGTAAGTAGGTACAGAAGAGGCTCCAGCTAGATCAGATGTCAATTTTGAGATTTGATTTAAAAATAACAGCATTCGAAACGATGACATTCGTAGAAGAACTAACGTTACAGACATAACTTTCAAAATTAGCAAGTGAAAGTGGCAATTGGCAGGCTACATTGCTCGAATGAACGATAGCTGATGGGCGAGAGAGTGGCAGCCGCATTCTGGTAAAAGGAGCGTACGTCGCTACCTACCGTGGTCTGATGACCTGAAGATAGTGGAGTACCTGCTGCAGGTTTTGGAAGGCTCGCGATCGGGAGGAGTGTCACCGATTAGGGGAGGCCAATGTTCAGCAGTGAATCTCCAAAGGCATGATGGTGATCTTAGGATACTCACTGACAAGCATTTCAATGTAATCTTTCTGTTATGTAAGGACCGATTAATAGAGTCATCTGAGCGCAACGTCTCATATATATGAATTTACCGTGCATGTAACATATTAACTTTAATTTCTAGTAGTTTAACGGAGTTCAACAATCACTTAAATTTTTTAGTCAGTTGCTGGTTTACACATTTATACTACTAGCCAATCATGAAGAACTAGTATGTCAAGTCTACGAGTATAAGGGTGTAAATATTTGCTTGCATTTCTATATTATAATTTCAATAATAATAAAAATAAAATATGCATAGATAAACCTTGGACATAACGTGTCTAAGAAATCAAACGAACTTCTTCACACGAAGTAACGCTATTGTACCGTACACAAGCATTCGGTAATAGCGTAAAAAAGTGTAAAGTTATATTGAGGCGAATGTCAAATAAAAGATTGCTGCCTTTGTCAACCGCGACATTGATAGAGTGGGTATGACAGGTGACGTCTGGTCACAGATTAAGTTTGTCGAACTACTTCGTCCAACCTTCACATGAATCTGGGTGATAAAGAAACGAACTATTCCGTGAGAATGGTGGACTCTGAAAAAGGTAGACGAAAGCGTACATACTTCGATCAAATTGGAGACGTCCAGAGGGAAGTTCAACTCACAGCCACCTTTAATGGACGTGCAAGTACGGCGACTTTAATAAATATAGAGGAGATGCAAAGGTTATACCTACTCTTAAGGTAATAACAGTTATAATGAGAAACAGGTGTAATGTGTACCTATATGTGCTGTGTAATGTGTCAGTGTATACAATACACCTACGAGTATGTGTACTATGTCAGTGTGTGTATGCTGCAAAGCATCAGTACTGTATTAAACTAGCTCTGCACAGGTACTCAGATAAATTTATGTTATTAATTCGAATTTTGAATTAATAACGAAAATGTGAACTACACAATTGTATATACAATTAATGTAAAACCTAACATTACACCTGTATTCCCCTAAAAGTAAAGTAAAAGCTACTACTGCATAATTTAATTTTGAAACATTTATTAACAATTAATTTCGTATGAAAAGTAAAAATTTTACGAAACAGATCTTTGCCATGAGTACAGTGTCATGTTAAATTTTGAAGTTTGAACATTTCAAAATATAATCCGTGCAATTCAGTTTTGTCGAAACTATCTCATATAAAACTGTACATCTTGAGAAGAATACGTTTTTACCACGAAGAAAGTAATATTTCAAAACCAGTGAAGTACATAGTATGCGGGAGCTCAAAGTCAAACAAAATCAAGTATTAAATTTCATTTTAATATTTTAGTATACCTATTATATGACTGGGGAACGTTCCTAGATTCGAATTTCGATTTTTGTTTTATAGCCTTTGTTAGTTTGTTCATACAGACAGTGTTTTAGTGTTTCATATACAAGCACATCTGCTGAAAGTAATTAAATTCCGGCAACATGAGGTGTCGCGTACGGTTCCCACAGGAATGGTTCATTCTTGGTGATTTCGGCACACGTCTATTTTTAGATAGGGGGTCATATTTAAGGAGACTCATCGCAGGAAATTATTACAGTATCCTCTTTATTATACACTTCATCAACAAATATCATTACGCTTTCTGAACGCTCTGCTGGACTCACTTCTTCCTGAATGAGCGTTCTAGTGAACTATAATGGGATGTTTTTGGTCGTAATTTCGCATACGAGCATGGTACGAGTAATGCCGAGTAGATATTCTCAGCACTGCGATTCGAGTGGCAGGGCCTTTAACCGTGTCTAGGTTAGCTGCCATACCGCAATCAATTGACTACTGTGTCTTCCGTTGTATCGAAGTGGCACGGGGCTAGTGAGATTGCTCTGTGATCCTAAGATGGATCCATGGACTCTTGATATCCCAATTATCCGCAGAACTTATTCTTTAATGTAATTACAGTTTCGAAATGAATGAAACGTTCTAAATTGAAAGTAATTGCAATGTACAAACAACAAAATTTTGTTGAAATCATACACAGTTATAAAAAAAAACATTTCTCGTTTGTTAATTTAAATCGAGAATATAGAAAAAGCAGAGCGAGCCTAGTGCCCAATACCAGCCTCGTAATCCAGTGATCTGTGGTTAAAATTTTAGCGGGTATCTCGTTTTAATATTATGCATGTTCTATAATCAAATATCATTAGCTGTAATGATTTTCTAAGACACGTGGGGTCTGTCAATTCACACTTGGTCAAAGTGGAAAGATAGTATCTTATTCTGGAATGAGACTCATAACCGAAAGTGAAACTATATAGTTAGATGTAGTGGGATCTCTGTTAATTTTTTGTTTAAAAATCCTTCGCTACAGCCGCACGTAACATGTCGGAAAACTGGTATAAATTACGGATTGGTTGTTTATTATATTTGATAGAGAATCGGCAACGTAGTTTCGGAGCTGATTACGTTTTATTATGTAACCATGCCGCGAACGAAAACGACTATCATCATTTTGTAAATTATTTAAGTGAAAGAAAATGAAATATACGAATTTCGTTTTGTAAATAGCAAACAGTCTAAATAATAATTGATTTTTGTTACAAATAAAGTACAGTTTACGTAAGGAAGTATCGAATTATAGTTCGGTAATGCGTCCAGAGTAAAAAAAAACATTAAACTTCCGTATGAAACGTACCATTACTTGTAATCTCAAGAGCAAATAACAACTGTTCATGCCCAATTGCTTCTGTAACATAAAAAAATGAAACAATATTTGAAATTGAATTTGGAATTGTGGAATTAGCGCTGGCGATACGGCTATGCCGCACCGCCTTACATCAGTGTTACTTCAGTTGGCGTAGAGGATGCACGCATTTTTCATTAACGTGGTCTCGAACTAAAGCAGTGAACAAAGTGAACTTCGCGTTTTATCTGAACTAGTGACAGTGAAAAGTTTTGTTTGAATAAGTGTTCATGCGGATTATTAAACCGTAAGTAAATATTGCATTAGTTATAGTATTCGAATAAATGTTTGCGTTAAATGATTTATAATTAATTGTAAGTTTCATTGATAAAGTAACAGGTGAGATGGATGTGATGCAATTAGTTTAGTTTTATGACGTTTTTTTACATTATTTTAAGTCTATGAAATATATTTCTTTCATCGGATTATGAAAGTTCACTATAAGTACTTGTATAATGTGGCAAAT
The DNA here is from genome assembly GCA_018245875.1 of Mysoria ambigua. Classification (NCBI taxonomy): domain Eukaryota; kingdom Metazoa; phylum Arthropoda; class Insecta; order Lepidoptera; family Hesperiidae; genus Mysoria; species Mysoria ambigua. The sequence continues at coordinate 9,626 of DWEI01001264.1, read as the reverse complement.
ATTATATTTCATTGGAAGTGAAATAAAAATAAGGTCTTTAAAAACACCTTTGAAATATTTACACATTTTTATTTAAAAAATTTTAAACTTCTGCTGAGGTTGGAATATCTTGAACCGTCAATCCTGTACTTTTTGTCAAGCAACGGAACTTGCGCTGCAGCGACGGAATATCATAGAAATGATTATCACTGCGGATAATTACGGTAACGGGATGATTGAGATAAATATTCGCTTAAAATAATAAATTGTTAGCTGAGCTGACATGGATATACTTCAAGATGAATACTTCAAGATGATCGATGGATTACGCTTGCACACAAGGTTAAAAAAGTAATAAAATACAAGAAACTGATGAAATCATATGTAAACGATGGCTAGGCTCTACTCTAGGCTTTATTACATTAACATTAGTTATGAATCAAATTTGTTTATTTTTATGAAACGACATAGGCCCGTTTTGTTTTTAACTTCACGTGGAGTCTTACCTTATCTTCATTTATTGAACAACGTTAAGGTTAGTCAGATTGTTCACGATACGGCACAAGAACGATTAGGAAAGTTAAAAGTCTATAATTAAAGGTGCAGACTAGAAGGAACTGTCGTCATGAAATTTATCAATAAAATTTAAACTTTGAAACATCAATTGGGATATTGCACGGAAATTCAAATTACACACATACATACATATCTTCACGTCAGGTCCCGTACAGGGTAGGCAGAGTGCACCATTTAAAATTAAATTTAAGTATTACTGAAATGTAATTAAATTTATAATAAAATTTTGCAAACTGAAATAAATTTAATGGATATGAGAAGGAAAAATATCATATTATTTTTTTTATATATGTAGGTATATAAATAAGAAGTAGATTACAAAATTTTTTGTACATCATGTTATGTTTATGAAACATTACTTCGGAAAAATATAACGGTAATATAAACTATGTAAGTCTAACGAAATTAAAATTACTTTACTGTAATTTAATTTTGGTACTCAAATATTTCAAAAGAAGTCTATAGGTAATTGTGGTTGTAAAGATATCATAATTGTGTGTCATATTTCTAATTAGAGACGCTTGTAAGTCAATATTTGAAGCTAAATGAATTGAAACTTTGCGAACAAGATACCCTCGATGGAAAAAATTAATAGACTCAGTAACTTTTAATAACATTTACCGATACCTTTAGAAAGCTTACGTTGCCTTATTAGCACACATTGTATAACCAATGGTGGTATATATAAGTTGGAAACTTATGAAGTTCGATATTTTCCTAAGTCGTATTAATAGATGAGAAAGCAAAAACCTTTTCTGTACTTTTTCTCGTCTTTAGATATAAATTAACGTCATAGAACGAATTCCAAACGATACCAGAATTCCTCAGCACCTATGTGGGTAGTGCAGGTTGGAACTAACTAATACTTCACGGCATTGGACTGTATTGCTTACTACAGTTCTGCCAATTGTACTTAATTCTACTTTATCATTATATTTCTGTTTAATATGTATATCTGCCGGGACTATGCAGGGCCTGGGCGTTCTCTACCAGGCTGTACCAGTCCGGATTGGGGGATTCTACATTTGAATTTGAATTTTTTGTAATGTTAGCATACCTACCGTGCGGTTACGATAGTGAGTCTTGCTGTTATGCTGTATATGAGTCAGTTTTGATGTATGTCCGATAGTATTTGACTATTTATTAATCCTTAGTTCCATTCATGAGTCTCAGTCTAGGAAATCAAACAGTTCAGCCAAATGTTCAGACGGAGATTTTTCGTAGTGTGTCATCGATCGTCACCATTTTTATAATAATTGCTTATCATTGCCAATTATACGTTTACGAAACAAAACGATAAATAAATAAAAAACTTGTAAATATGAATGAAAACGGTTTGGCTGGGTAACGAATAGGAAACTTCGTTGAATTATTACCTCACCGACTACCATTACTGACAGAGTCTTATGCACCGCTAAACGTATGACCGTTATTTTAGACGTATCCTGGTGTCTAGACCAGATAAACTAACACTAAATGTAATAAATACTACCAATTGCTATGTTTATTAATTTTTTATAAACAAGACTCATGTAAATTTATACATGTTATGCTTCAAGTCGTGCTTTCAATTTTACGTCATAACTAACTGAAATAACTGACACTAATTCTTATTCCCGCAGTCGTCTTTAGTGTCAGGAAGAGATGTCCAAGAATGGAACGAACACTTGTTATTGCTGTCTGTTCCTTTATCACTTGCTTCATGTAAAAATGGCCGCAATGGTTTATAAATCTCTTCCGTATTCAATTGTGAATAAGTAGTTATATCTGTTCTCAGTCGCTGATGTGATATGTGATTTAGCGTGTCTGATGATAAGACATTTCGTTGCCGCTGAGAGATTGTTCTGAGATTTTTTACGGTCAGGGTATGTTTGTTTGGTATCAATATAGTGTTGACGTTAATTTTATTTACGTGTCGTAACTGATCCTTGCTGCAAACGAGCAGTTTAATTCCGAATACAGTGATCCATATACCTTTATCTAAATTGTAATAAATCCATTTATTAGTATCTGATCATTACAGTTCATTGGCGTGTGAGCACTGAACGATCATCTTCAATCCGTTTTATAACTACGGTCGCCATCTTTAATTGCAACGCGTTAATATGTGTCGTATGTGTATGCCTTATTGTTATCTATGTTATTATTTTAAAGCCAAAATTGTTTGTATACTTCTATGATAACTTGTGCGTAGTGTGGTAAAACTAGTATCGTGGACAAAAATATAGGCGTGCAGAATTTGGACGAATCAAAGTCTATAAAAGTATAATAATGGATGAGAAATGTGAATTATTTGGGTTATCGCCAGCCGCGAAACCGCTGAATAAATGTATAAAATATATACTTATCGTACGGGTATTTTTTTTACTGGTGCCTACATTTTTCGCAGTTACGTTGTTATTAAAGCGAAAGTGGTTTTGCAACGCCGACATTTAAGACTGAAGGGGATGGTGGTGGGGGTTGGGAGGTAATTTGGTTGTAATTTTATGTCCTGTTAAGCCGTAACAAAATTGTTTTCGAATAGAACACTGTAGGTGTTCACGACGAATTCTATTTCAAAAGGCAACTGTCTTGTCAATTTCCACCGCTTGTTGGTAGGGGCAGTTTATTTTAAAAGTTAAAAGAGACGGCAGAAGTTGTAACGTGGTTATGGATTCGTTTTTTAAATGATCACCTGTCTATCGTAAGGTAATAATAAGGCTATGAAGGAGATTAAGCTACGGTTATCTGAAAGCGGCAATATTCGCCACAATTAGTTAAAGGGCTATTCAAGGGCTGGTTGCGTCCGGCGGCGCGTCGTAGTAACCGACGATTCCATTAGTAGCTTATCCATTTTATGACATTGCATTGTCAAGCTGACTTAACGTGTTGAAACATGCAGCGTTAAAGTAGACCATTCGCTGCGAGCATAATTTAAACGTGTTGAGCGGAATGTAACAATTTAAAATATTTATTTGCTGATCTGGGTGGGCAGTTCCAAGATCCCACCTACAATCCGATCAAACTTAAATGGCCGTTTGAGATGTGCCAATTTTATTTAGAATAGAATACTGACGGAAAATATTACGTTATTGGGGAAGTTTGACTTTAGGAAGAATTACATGGTTATGTTTTTGGCACTGACGCGCTTGGATATAGTGACTTGTAAGGTTTTTGTTTGTAAGGTCTTCTTTGTAACTTTTGATTTGTTAGGTCTCTGTATCGGTACAGATATTTGGCTCTCGGTGCTGGCTGTCTAGCCCATAAGGAGTCGTGTGACATGATGCTGTAGCGTAATAATAAAATAATTATCCAGTAAAGGTCGCATTTAGCCCAAATTAAGTAAACTAGACACGCTTTATATGAATGTATGGGTCAAAAGACTTGTTAATTCGTAGACTTTTTATCATAAGTGTAATTAAAATAATAATTTATATCAATTATCTCGGAATTTAGTTGTTATATATGGTTAGAAAGAATATTTAATAGTAGAATTACGAAAGAGATATATAAGTGGAGTGTAAGTGGAATGGAGGGACATCGCACGACGTGCACCAGCCCTGGGAGCGAACGACGGTGTGGCAACCGCTGTAACCATCACATCGACCACGACCACTCTGACGAGAGAGGACGATTAAGAAGATTAACAAGAAGTTGTATAAATAACGTGAATGTGGTATGATTAAATCCTTAAAGAAACTCACCTCAAGGGAAGCCGTAATAGACTAGAATGTATCTACCTGCATGTTATGCTTTTTGAAGAAGTAGAAAATGCCAAAGAAGTTTGACAGAACCGTCGTCGATGGAAATACTTAATTTCTATCTCCCCTTATTGAAAACTGTCGCGACCAATATGCATATTCTACAATTTTGTTGTTTATTATTATGTCTATGTTTTCCCCCGACGTGTATTTTTTTCTTTTGATTTGCGCCTGTTTTAACTATAATTTTGTATATGATTAATTCTGCTCATTAATACCCTTTGTCGGACATGGGTTTTTCCAGACACGGTTTGGAAAATCCATGTTACAGTTGTTTATGGGTCCACCGTTTCTCCCGTAAGGCGCTTTATACAGGTCGCTTTATTCAGGGCAGTTTTAATTAAACGCTAGATCGTAGCAACATATCGACTCTAGATGTTGGATTCTAGTTCGATTCGCATTCTGTACAGTTTAATACTCTAAATAAATCAACGTTCTATATAATAGGGATCCTTAGAAGAGAAATTTTCTATACAAGCGATGTGATTTTTTCAATGGTGCTTAGAGAAAAATGTTTATGAAATGTTTTGAGATAAGTTTGAGACTAATAACGGCCAAAGAAATTTGTCAAGTATTCTTAAAAATCAAATTAAGTAACATTTTTTCGACAATCTTTCGAATCTAATTGAGTCACGAAAATAAGTGCCTCTCGAGCATGTATCTAATCATATCCTGTAATAATGGAAAAGTTTTGTTTTCCTTGAACGCCGGAAGGAATTAATGGGATTATTTGCAGGTAAATATACGGCATATTTGTAACTGTGCGATTTGTGCTTCGCACTGTTATATTATTAGTAATATTAAGTATAAGGTAACGGACATGCATTATTAGGACGTAACAAATATAATATTCGGAATGTACCGACTGTATTGAAGTTGCTACATATGTATGTTGGTACTTGGTACATATTTTGTACAAAGACTGCGTGTTCTTTGTCATTTGAAAAGTAGATATAAACTATGCATAACCCCTTTACGTAACTTCACGCTTATAATCCCCGAAGGGGTAGGCAGAGGAATGCAGAACATTCCCACCATTCACCAGTTACGTTTACGTCCCACTATGTTATAGGTGGTGAGCTTATTGCCATGCATCGGGCACATATCCAGACTCCGAACCACTACTAGAAAATCAAAATTACAAAATTTTGTAGTGTTCGACCCGGGAATCGAACCCGGAACCTCCCGATCGGCAGTCGCACCTGCAACCAACACGACCAACGAGGCAGTCAAAATCAAGTTTATGAAATATTTAATTTTATTAACTACCATCTGATCAACAGCATAGCAATCAGTCATTCATTCATTCATTCATTCATTCAATCATTTAGTAGAACGACATGACTATTATAACTGATGACTATTATGGTCATTAGTCACATTAAAAAAACAACTAAGCTTACGCTTGACAATTCGACATTGAAATATTTACGAAAGACGTCTCATTTTACACAATAAATCATACCTAATATGTTACATGATAATGTCAATAGTTTGGCTTGTGCAGTTTTGTCATTTAATATTCAATCAGCTATGAAGGTGTTGAGGTAACCTCTAAAATCCGGTCTAATAGTAGCAAGATTACTACTGAAACTTCTGGAAACTTCGTATTCAGCGTTTTTCAAAATGCTATACCATGGAAAAAAGTTTAAAGTGATTTTTTTTCATATGGTCACTATGAGTACGTGCATAACATTTGACAAGATTTTAATAAAATGAAATGAAAATTTGACCACGATTAAGAATTGTATGGAAAATATTTAGTTACTCAAAAAAAATTAATCGCACTTAACCGACAGTAAATATTAGGACATGATTACGTTTTCGTGTGAGATTGTAAACAGGAAAAGAATGGGATTAAGGAAAATTGAGACGTATTCATGAGTATGTACTCGTATGTACATACATATATTGTAAGCGTTTTCTACAACAAATGGATCAATGAAAATCCATTTCAACATAATAGACTGTAGTTGTTGTTGTTGATAACAAATTAAATACAACATCAACAATTAATTGTGAGATATAAAATAAGATAAAGATTTAATTTCATTGAACTAGGTTGCATACGATTGAAGTTTTAATAAAATTTTGTCTTATGCTGCTGTAGTGCTGATCGAGAGGTTACGGGTTCGAATTACGGTTGGATTTCTGTAACTTACTTGTTGTTTGGCGTCTGAACATCTATGTATAGTGGAGACCTATTCTATGTATAGTGGGGACCTATTCTATGTACGGTGGGGACCTAAACTTAACTGTTGAAACGAATGAGTGTACCTACTACGTTCCCTTACCTACCTCACAAGCCTGATGTTGCGTTTTGTACGTGTTCGTTTGACCTTAGCGTAACTTCACGCCTGTAATCCCCGAAGGGGTAAGCTGAGGAATGCAGAACATTCCCACGATTCACCGATTCGTTTGACCACGTATTATAAAATGATCATTGAAAGTATGTACATTTATAATTTGCAAATAATTTTTCAGTTTTAATTTGAATATTGTTTAAAGTAATATTCTTATATGTTCTGGCAACTTATTATTAACTTTCATACACGTAGCATATGGTCGCAATCTACAGCATTTACGATGGAAAAGAACGTACGGGCGGCGTATTTGCTGTTCGTGTGGAGAGCTTCAAGCTAATTGATTGTATGTTTACTATTTGCCAGTTGTATTGGTATATACGGTTTCATTTATCGATATTGTGTAGTGTAACTCAGGTTTGTGAATAGGAAAGGGATAAGACCTTTTCTCGACGAGAGTGAGGTAGGCTACCTGTCTAAAGTCCGGTCTCTTGAGATTTGTACTACGGCTTAGGTTGACGCCGAACTGGAGAATGCTCGCTCGCTAATACTCGCTCAAGTGTGCGCGCGACAAGTTGTCAGTCGTAATACTAACTTTTGAATTATTCAAGACAAACGTGATCTGGCATTTTCTAGGCGACCGTGCTACGTCCAAAGCTACAACTCGCTTACAACGAGATTGTAGTCAATTATCAATTATTATTATTCAAATGAAAAATGCTAACAATCATTTTCGGCTCGAGTCAATAAAAAACAATATTAAACGTTGATTACCCGTCTGGTTCATTTTCGGGATCGGGGTCACAAGTGATTTCGACGGAGCGAAGCGGCCGGGATCGCATTATAATAAAGAATAATAATCATGAATGTGATTCCCCTGGCCCGTTACACCCTTCACAACCTTTGTGTTTTTACTCACCGCTGAGCAAAGCGAGGGTAATGAGCATCCCGCTCATATAGTACATTTCAACTGAAAAGATATCCGCGATGGTACTGCCGTAATTGTGGTCGGGGAACGGTCATGCTGTTGTTGTCTCATGATCCTAAATTAAATCATCAGCTCATTCGTTGCAATATTCAATTAAACACTAGACATTACAATATCAATTATGTTAAAAAGTAATAATAATTTAAATGTTAAAATTGGACGATATGACGGGTGAAGATTTTATAGTGAAAATGTCTTTAGGACACTCATTCAAGTTCCAGTTCATGGATTAACGACATAACAATACATACTCATAACTACGACATAGATATTGGAGGTCTTTTGCTAAATATATCCATCGCCACCCTCTCTTGTACCATACGCTGCTTATTTATTTATAAGACTTGAATCACTAACTTTCACGAAAGCGCTTGATATATCCACCTTATAAGCATGTACCTCATGAGGTACAGGCTTATGTCTGCTTTTGCTGCTCTATCAAAATTTTTCCAAATATGCGACATTATGTTGCTCCTTTAAATCTGTGCTGTAATCACTCAGAAATCGAACTATACAAATGACGTGTTACAATTGGATCTAGAAGCGATTCAATTTGGATATCGTTGAAAGAATCGTAATCGATGTATGGTTATTGACGTCATGAACATATTCCCTCTCCTGTAATGTTGGAAAAATTTTGTCAATTTTCTACACGTACACCGGGAAACACAGTCATTTGGTGATAGATTGAAAATGATTGACAGGCGTAATGGTCACTTTACTAAAGTAACGTGATGTAACATCACGCCAGCAGGCCCCGAAGAGATAGGCTGAGCGTAGTACATTCATACGTTAATAAAATAATAATAAAGTAAAGTTTTTAAACTATCTAACATAACATTCACGTCATCGACAAAAACAGCTTTCTTAACACAAAAAAATCACGTGTACTCCACTGGGATCTCTTTTTCTTTTCGTTTCTGTAGTTTTTGGGTTATCTGGTATTGGGTATTCATATTTTAGGGCAATTCCTTTGATACAGGTTGTTTCTTAGAATAATGTTAGGCTATTGTCCGCAACGCGTTCCGCCAGAGGATTAAAGTATTTTACACCCCCTTAAAATCAACTGGAAGACAGCAAATATGTGTTGGTTTCACAATGATGCATGTTTTATTTCACCTTTACATCAAAAGGTCATTAATATTAAAAGCCAAGTATTTTTGGGAGCTAAGTAATCATTAAGAGATCACTAGTAACTTTGTAATATGTACTCCGAATACTTGTAAGTTACTTTGAATTTTGTTACACAGTTTACATGTTATTGTTAATTAAAATCATCTTTACTGAACAGAGGTTCGCTCTCAAATACCTAGGCATAAATTATATAGTTTAGGAATATTTTGAACTCTGACAAGATCAAAGTGAAAATTTATCATACTTATTATTTTGTTGTACATTAGTATAAATATACAATATTAAAATATTTGTAATTTATATTTCGTTTTCGTGTATAAATATGTGTAATTTATATTTCAGTTTCGTATATAAATATTTGTAATTTATATTTCCATTTTGTATTCAAAAATCTTTCTAATTTATATTTGGTAATCTTTCAGCGCCAGCATCATTGCCTTAGTCATTATTTGTTTTCAATTTTCATGATACCTTTCCTCTACTTAGGGGATAAAAATTTAATATTTTCTCTATATGTATCAGTTAAGCTCTCGCAACCAATAAATAATTCACAGGAATAAACAAATAAATGATCGTAAAGTATGGACATATCATCGAGAATTGTTGTCTCAGAGGACTCATTGTTATTGGTATTGTTTACCATTTTACTCCTCTCATTGGTTTTTCATTATCAAACGGAACTAAAATGCGTCATATGTCGACTAACATACACATACTGAGTACTACAATTATATGAACAAATCTTCTCAAGGTGAGCTCAGATACGTATTAGAGTAAAGCTATGCAAAATTAAGTATGTAGTTCCTGAAATTACATCGCATAAATTGTCCGATATAAAGATAGACGCGCGACTGGGGACTTTGTTTTATGATATTATCGTACAGCGACACGGGTTAATACAGAAAT
>DWEI01001263.1:0-17274 GCA_018245875.1 Mysoria ambigua | reverse complement strand
GAAGCTTCTGAAACTTCTCGGTTTCCGCCATGGCTTGAAGAGGATTAGGTCGGAGGGTTGACTTCATCAGACGGTTTCTTTCAAATTTGACATCTATATTCAGAGAGCCTCTTACAAGTCGGTGATCAGAACCGGTATTAAACCTATTAATCAAGCCAAAAAGCCAAAAAGCGTCTCAATTCTACCTCGATTATTAAGAACTGTTCGTATCGACCGTATAATAATTTTCGTTCCGTTGTACGTAACTCAGTAAATATATGTATCAACATTCAGGAATCAACATATTAACGTGCCGAGGTAATTGAATCGTGACGTTGGCAAAAGAAATTCAAAAATGGAACACACTCGCCGATCGCGTTACGGCACCACTTGATGTGACTTATCGTTTCACCCTCAAAAAGTAATTTACTTTTTATTTACTCACAGCGGATAGAGCAATCGATCGCCGAGTGACGTTTCAACATGCGGTAAAAGAAATGTCAATAGACTCGAGATGTTTATCTCTTCCTGTCGGAAATTGAAACTTCGACCTCTGATAGGCGTTGACGTGACGTCACGGTGTCTGCTCAGGATTTATATTGACCAGGACGTTGCGATAAAAACAGCAATTTTTTTTAACATGTATGACATGTTACTACTGTTTTCGCAATTTAAAAAATTATTGTATTTCTTTTGTATTCTACTTATTTGACTGCCTGGTTGTTTATGTTGGCTGTAAGTACGACTGCCACACGAGAAGGCCAGGGTTCAATTAATAATTTCCTTTACAAAATTAGGCAGCTAAATATGTACTGTATATGCTAATTAGGCCTTAATAGTATAATGAATAAGACATATATATATTTCTTTGTTCTGTAAGACAAAGCCTTTCAATGCAGTTACGTCAATAGACATTACTGATTCTATTTAATTTGAAATAAAAAGATCTCTCTTCGAAATCTGATTAAGATAAAATTTAGTGGAATGAACATAGACCGAAATAACTGTTTATTAAATGAAAATAACATCATTATTTATATTTTACTTATAATTTTCTTTTAGTTGCATTCTATCCGTTATCTACATTAATATATAAGACCACAGTTTTTAAGCTTATTTGATGTTATAAATTTCAAGAATTTTAAGTTCTATGCTATTTTACTACGAAAATCTTTTTCATTTCGTTTGCGTTAAAGTAATACCTTTTAACAATTTATTTATATTTTTATTTCAAATAGTTGTACACTATGCGACATGTTTGTGAGTATTGTATAAAACCGACCAAAATAATATTAATATTCAGAAAACAATATATTTATATAAATTTGTGTCTACTGAAATAGATAAACTAGTTTATTTTTCGTATTCTTTGCATAGGACATAATGAAATTTCATAGAAGTTTAAATTGTTCCAGTTACCGAGAAATCGCCTTTAATATTGAACAGAGAGCCGTAGGTAAGACCGCTGCGTTCACCGGTCTTAATATTCACTAACCGTTCGGTCGCAATTTATTCGCTCATTCGGCAGAACCCGCTCGTTCGTATTAGCATAACTAAAGGCTCGATACAAAAGTTATCTTCCAATACTTGTGTGGTCAGTGTCCATATTATAAGCTTGAGCGTGTTCAGCCTACATGTGAAAGGCCTCTTTTTAAGTAGGCACATGATAGGTCGATTTTTCTTGATATTTATGTTATTAGATAATGTGAAACGAGGGAATATACTGCATTCCTTTGCTTTCGTCTTTGGGGATTACAAGCGTGATTTTATGTTTTCCTTTCGTTTTGTGTATTTCACTTTATCAACTCATGTGCAAATTTAATTAAATGGGTGTAAGTGACATGACACAAATTGTAAAAGTTCAAGTTGCGTGTTTGAACTAATTAATTGATTTTTTACATAATCTATCATACATTTTTTCGTCATAACTAAGAATATCAAATTGTTTTCATTTGGCATAATAACGAACATTATTTGCTAGCTGAAAACTATCCTAAATATAAGTATTATGACTTATACACATTGCTTTGAAATACTATTCCCTCTACCAGAGTGTTCCCATGGGGTTTAGTTAAGCCAAGTGTATTATTATGATATTTTAGAAAGCTGAATATTACATAAGAAAGTACAATATTGTAAGGGAAGAAGCTAAGACGTGTTAGGTAAAATCAGTAAATTGTATTATAAGTCGATGCGAACGAACGCTTGTTGGTTACCCCACGGGTTTGTGGCTTCTTTGCCCCAGGCATCGAATGGAAGATTTATGGAGGTCACCATCTATTCTTTACGCAGGGGCGCAGTAAGCTGATCGGTCGCGTATTTATTCACGACGGGGGCTAAATGGGTCACCTATTCACATTTACTTTTCCTTTTTTTGGACCGCTGACCCCGCATCACTTATGCTTTTATGGACTGCTTAGCTAAGCAATTTCGGTTTCATAGCTTCATGTAATATTGTGCTTTGGTAGTTCGCGGATTATGATATGCTATTTTTCTAAATAAAAGCGGTTTTCAATGGTGCACAGTTAGTAATCATTGTAGAGGTTGGTTGATATTGATCACAGATTCTGTCGGAGGTTCTGTTCTAAATCTGGCCGTACATGAAATTGTGTTTCCATGTAGACTAAATAGGTCACGTCATACTTTTGGCATTGCTATGAGCTTCGAACTTATCCATGGCACTTTTTATTTTGCTGTCCGTTGTATTGAGGTCATTTAGTACATAGAAAAGGTTACGTAACATTTATATTGCACCAATTTCAAAATTATATGGTAACTCTCTTTTAGTTTTACTGTTTTATGTTTGCGGGTTAAAAATGATTCATGTTAACTGAATGAAAGTTTTTTTATTCTATTTATTCGATTGGTTCACGTCGGCTATTGATGCTGCATTCAAATAAAACGCGTAAGCGCGCACCCCTATATATATACATTATACAATCGAATGCAGTTGAATGAAAGTTCACATTCACGCACATATGCACACACTCAAGCACACACGCAAACACGCACACTCTCATACACTCAGTCACGCACGCACATTTGACGTGTCCACCACCATCATTAGAAGTGAATAAACTGGCAATACTACTAGAACTAGTGAATAAACTTGTGTACTTTGTAGCAGCTATTTCCGTTTAATTTATTGTAACGGCTAAATACAAAGTTAACTTCATGGGGTAAATCGAAATGAAAATTAAGTCTTAAAATTAAGGAAAGTGTCGCTTGCGTGTGTTTTACAATGTCGTAAAAATAATTAAAACGGTGTTATGCAGGTCATAGAGCGACTTAATTTAACGAAATTTATGTCTTTTTCAGGTAAGATCGCGAGCTACGGGTGGAACTAATATTTGTGCATGTAGTTTTTGAGGGTAAGTTTAAAATGGGTTGGTTCTTCGAAAGATATCACTATCTACCTCTACGAATTTCGTCCTAAACGTCTTCGTTTCAAGAAAGACGGTCATTAATTTATATAAAACTTTAATTTGCCGGTTAACTTTTAAATATATACTATGTATTGAAAATTTTGTTTAAATTGAACTCAACTTTGACTCTGATTTACCTCTTGAAATTCTCATGAGCAGTACACTAGCAACAATATCTTGTTATAACACAGCTAGGATATTTTTCTAAATAAAAACAATTTCATAAAAATAGTATAGGATATTTAATCAAAACTAGTGTACAAAATGTTATCCATCATAACATCAACCATAACATGTGATAAACGTGTGCGTGTGTATCAGCGTGTTGTGTGTTTGTGTGTACGTATGTGCATGTAGGTGTGCGTGCGTGCATTTTAACGATTACATTGAAAATTGCAGGCTTGTATTTGTAGGCAGATTGTATTGTATTGCATAAACTTTTATGTATTTTTTGAAATGTTAAATCTATTATCAGTGAAATGTTATCTACTGATAAAATAATAGCACCTATATCGATCAAGTGGTCCAAATATTTCTGGTATATGGTATTGAAGTCTTGACAACCGACGAGCATATGTAAAGAGAGTATTGAATTTAGAACAAGCGCCACAGGCGCTGAGGATAGAGATATTCGGGAGTTCTTGCTCACTACTTATCCTGTAATGGATGAGATATGATGATATAATAACAATTTTACGACAGAATGTTTAGAATATAGCTGGTAAGAAACAATACTAGCGCTCCCTTCGTGTTGAACTGTTATACAAACGCGAAGTTTAATACTGCCTCGCAAACCTCCCGAGTTCGTTGTAATATGTTTGTTACACAATAACGTTATACAATAGTTGGGGCAAACTTCATTGGTACGAGTTTCTGTATGGCATCTATTGAATTTATAATGTTGAATTAATACATACAATTCATGTTTACATTGTTCCAACGCAAGCGTTAATAACGTGCGTAATTCGTTATACGCAGTGGAATGTTGATTTTTGAATTTAGAATATGTGGATGTTGTGGATGTGTCGTCGTGTATATATTTCGAATTAGATGTGTGGGCCGTGGTCGCGATGGAAGAATTCATCCATCCAATACAAACAGTGTGGTCGTATTGGTGGCGACTGCGACTGCCGATCGGGAGATCCCGGGATCAATTCCCGGATCGAACAGTACAAAAATTTTCTAATTTTAGCTTTTCTAGTAGTCGTTCGAAGTCTTGTAGTGTGCCCGATGCATGGTAATAGGCTCACCACCTATTCCATAATAGGACGTAACTGATGAGACTTGAGAGTGTTCTGCATTCACCTGTCTACCTCTTCGGGGGTTACAGGCGTAAAGTTATGTTCAATACAAACAGCAGAAGTTTTGTGATTCTTGCGATTAAACAGAAACTGTTTATAAACAACTGTTTTTCACTGCTCACGTCGGATACTTAAGTGTGTTAGGGTAGGGACACTAACTTGTAACCTTTCGCTAGGCTACAATATTATAAGCACTTGTCTAGGAAAGAAAGGCCCAGTAACTGATATCCATACCGTAAAATAAAAAGTTTTCAATTAAGTTAACTATGACGAAGTAATCTGCTCGCAAATGTCCCTCGACATCTGTTTCTCGCTATATGTCTCATAAATATTAATTATTATGTATTTTTGGGTGTGAATATATGCGGACGTGTGGGTGGGTTTATGTGGGCTCAATAATTGTTTATTTCATTATAATATTTTTAATTTAACATTCGCTTGCCAGATTTATTTCTCTATTTGTCATGATAAAAAAGAAACAATTATTAAACACAAATGCTTTGCCTGTGCACGAACTTAATGTACCGTGATATTGCCTTCAGCGCGTATCGTCTACGGGTTTAACAGGGTCATCGTGTTTAATCTAAACAAATATAGGATATAAATATTCTCCGAATGTATCATATCATTTCATGTCTGCTCTTGAGGTATGTGAATGTTATTTTGTATTTTAATTTAATGTACTTTCAAAAAAATAGTAATTATTTACGATAACAATATCGTTGTAGTAAAATTGCAAGTCGTTAACAATAAACCAATATAAAATAATTGTAATACTAGAAGAAAATATATGAATTTTTTCATGAGAAATAAATTGAAAGAATACAGTTATGAAGAGACCGATTAATGTAAAAAGAAATATGTCAAAGATATTTGGCACTCTATACTTTCTGTCTTCCCCATAAGAGACAGGTACCTTACGGGAAAGACAGAGAGTACAGATGTGTGTACATACATGTCTTTACGTCAGGACGTGAAGACATGTATATACATAGTATATATATTTATATATACAAAAAGGACCCGAGGAATTTTACTTGTTACTGATTAAATAGAGCGTATTTATTCTGTAGTTTTTCATCATCATCATCATCATTAGCCTATTCTCGTCCACTGCTGGACATAGGCCTCTCTAATAGCACGCCACTGAGCTGTAGTATTTATACTAAAAATAATTCCCATGATAAAATAGACAGTCCTGCATAAGCGCTAGCATGGTCACACTACTTTCAGCAGAGCTTCGCAGTACTACGTAGTGTTTGTGCCAAATGCATATATACATATATACGTACGAGCGAGAATTTTTATAGTCTCCTTTCCACTCAAAAAGAGTGCCGGGTTATGGAAGTTGTTCGAATTTATTATTTAACAAGCGGCATGAAAATGTATTGTGCGGTTTTATTTGAGTACAGAAATATTCAGTGCGATGTGTATTACAAAATCGGACTTTTTTGTTCCATGCTACGGGCATATGCTAATATATCTCGTGATTCGATGTGTCGATCTTATTTGCTTATTCCGAGCTTATTCTGTTTCTGTTCTCCTTTGTAATCAAAGAGTCAATGAGTAGTTGGCCAATAGGCATGTTATCTTATAGCAACTGAGTAAGTAAACTATACCCATATTATTACTTATGACGTCACCTACCCACAGTACAAGCCAATATATTTTACGCGTTAATTTCTAAATTTGACGGTTTGAAATGTAGAATTGGAATAGCAGTTGAGCTGTATACAATGCTAAAACTTAGGCAGTATTAATTATATTCACCAGTATATTAATAATATTTGTTTTAAAATATGTATATGTTACATTATAGTTACATGAAAATCTTAATAATATTTCGAATTAACTGTCTCATCGGTGCAGAGGTTAGTGAAGCTGATCGTGTCGCTGGAGGTCGCGGGTTTGGTTCCCGTACTGAATAAATATTTGTGTGATAAGCATAAGTATTTGTTTTATTTGGGTGTAAAAAATATTATATATGTATTATATATTTATATGTATATATGTAGTTTCTTAGCCGTCTAGTTATGTAACACTAGCGCATTTGATGCTTAACTGAGATCGGATAATAATTTATAAAAAATCCAGAGGTTAATTAAATGGTTATGTAGAATATTAATCGAACATTTTGATCAAAGTCCGGTCAGTCAGCCGTCAAGTTGACGTCAATCAGTCGCCCGCTCCTCTGTTTCAATTAGAGGTCTTCGTATCATAAAAAGTTTCCACGTAAATAAACGTAAATATATTGTGTACCATACATTTATATCACATACCAACTCAACTATATGTTATCTCGTTATCTTGAATTTATATGTTATCTCATTAAAGAACCATGTGAAACTATTGTTACGAGTCATAGAGATACTAAATTATTGCATACAAAACCCGAGAGAGCTATGGCAGACGGACGTCGTCGTAACTGGAATGTAAGAGTCAAATATGGCACGCATGGAGGGGAGAGCTGCAGGGGCTCCGCAAACTCATCGTACAGTAATCACATTTTGCTGTAGGCTATACTCATCGCTATAAAGGAACTCTGCGTGATACTTGCGTGGTTCGGCATACGTATATGTAAAGTTACTCGAGTGCACAAGTGTCTACTTTTTGACGATAGATCCTTAGAACTGTTAACAACTTTTCGTCTTGTTAAATGCAAAAGTTATTCGTTTGTTTTAACCAGTATTTTTTTCGAGAATACATAGATTAAAGTACGTGTTACTAAATGAACTGCGTCGATGGTTTAGTGGTGGATGATCAAGAGGTCCCGGTGTCGATTCTCACGTTCGATATTGTTAGGTTTAATAAATAACTTGCAATTCTTTTTAGTAAGTAGCACGGAATTTCGAACTTTGGCCGCTGTATCGCAGTAGACTGAACCTTTATTTAATGTATTCCACGGGAAGACGTAAGACTGGGAAACGAGAAACTGGAAAAGTAAAAGTTTACTACACTCGAGTGTCTACCTTTTCTTGGATTACAGGCGTGATATTGCGTTAAAATATAAAGTGCTCAAAATTTGTTAAGATCAACCGTCACATCACGCATGCAAAACACCGAAGAGGTAGACAGAGAACTCCAACATTTCACCAGTTAATATCAAATCCATCTACACCACGGTACATTTTATCATGACGATGCATATTGCATTTTCATCCCGCGAGATATACTGTAAACGCAAATTGCTTCGCCTAAGGGAACTCCTTAGGCACGTGTATCAACGCATACGCGGACGACGAGCGACTAACGAAACTAGATAAAGAATATACGAGGTTAATAAAAAATTATTAATATATTAGCTATTACGTATTTTAACATTACGTAATCATTTCTCTAAAGCGATGTTTTGTATGTGAATACTACTATTATAGTACATCGCTTGAAGTGGAACAAGTCTGTTATGCGTGTGTACGCGCGTGGTGCCTGTTAGAGGATAATTCACGCGCTAATGTACATAAATGTAGGAGTGACGCCTGCGTAAAGGCAGTGGCACTGGGGAACAAAGATGGAGGATCAAACGAAATTCTAATACGCTGAAGTTTGAATCGGTTGCAATTACGAATGTAAGAAAGAATATAAAAAGTCATTAGAATAGGTCTTCATGTGATGCAAACGAAAAATAACGTATTTATACCAGTTTTCATTACATACCAGTACAATTATGCCAGGTCACTTACGGGGTAGGCAGAGATCAGCGAATGCCAAATATGTGATTCTTATAGACCTGAGGTGTTTCTTCTATATTGATCACTCTCTTCAAAACAGTTTTTATTAGTATTTTAGATTTGCACTTAATATAATCATGTGAAGAAGATTCATATGGCTCGTACTAAACTAACGTTTTGATAATCTTACAGATTTCGGTCCGTTCGGTTCTGTCAACGTTCGAAATTCAAATATTGTTCATAGAGATTAGTGTTGTGCAAAACCCGACGGATTCGAAATTTAATTTATTAATTTATCAACATTCCATGGAGAACTATTTGCTAGAGACTGAGAGTCGCATCAAATATTCAGTGCAATATGAAGAGGGTACGAATAATTCGTGAACTAAGTACGAACAATGTTGCCAATCCTAATGGATACATTGGAACTTTAATGGTGCAGCCATGGTGTTACTGTGGCTAAATTTAGCAACTTGCAACTATGGAAGTCGAGGGCTTCCTCGAAGTATGAATTACTGTTCAGATTGTATTAATAACATTGTTTTGGCCTGTTCTACATAACTTCTTAGGCCATACTGCATCGACATAATTATGTAATAGTACATCTACTACATATTATTTCACGATCAACAAATATAACCAGTTTTAGTTCTTTTGTCTCACCCATGAACGCACGAGATCTCTCTAAGCCTCATGCGATGTAATACTTGTAAACTCCGTAAGCCTATACCATATTGGTTAACGGATATGTCTGAGCATTCTACAGTATCAAAGAGCTAGGTTTAAACGATCAGAAGCAAACAGATCAAAACACGATTAACTGTTCATTTAAATATTCTTGTAACGTTTATTTTGCCGTGTTTATTACAACGTTTATGTGCAGTCGTATTGCATCGTTTCGTATGCGTAACAGAAGCTAGTTAGCGCGGCAGACAAGAAGTTGGCGACGCCGACCAATACATATACCAATAGAACTTTGATACAACGAGCTGTAGTCGCAAACTTGTACACGTATGTTAATTAACAGCTTATTTAGTGTATAGAAATTATAGGTGTTGTGTTACAGTATAATTTAACCTATATACATGAACGTAATGTACCATAACACCTGTAATCTTTAGTGGTAGGTAGAGTGTAGTACATCCGTTACATCAGTTACGTTAAAATCTCATTATGGAATAGGAGATGATGAAGCTATAAAAATGTACGTCCGTTTCGGGATTTGAACCCTAGACTCGAACAACGAAGCTGTCAGCCATATATAATTTAATATAAACAGGCTTGACATGTTAGCTCATTTCTGGTTAGAAGACACATCTTAAATTACACAAAGTGTGACAAGTTTTCTCACCATGTTTTTTTCCACTGTAAGCGTCATAGATTTTTGTTTAAAAAGTGCTAAAATACATAAATAGCCGTAAACATTTTCGACACTAAATAATATACCTACAAATTACCACAGATTTCTCTATAATAATGACGATATGCATATTAATTAAAAAAGAAATAATAATAAAATATAAAATAGTCAATCATGTTCCACGCAGACCATTTTACGTTCATGCCGAAGATTCCATTCGAGTGTGGAATGAGAAAACACTTCACTCGAAAATCGGATCACCGGGAAACCGCCGTCGGGACGGTTTGAAGTGGCCTCGAGTCCTCCGCTGCGACGACTGTTACTTCACGATGAAAACTGGGACGGACAGTTTAACGCGTCCTCTGAAGCCTGAGAACACAGGACGCGCTCAGAAGGCAGTGGACGTATTACGCCCGTGCTGCTTTTATTTTTGCATTACTAGCAAACAGTTTATGAGATCCCAGGGCATCTGAGCCAAGAGCTTACATTTATTCAACTTTATAATGTTATAAGTATAATACAAAAGGTGTTCAATGAAGTCAATGAACGTATAACATTTTATTACTCATGAATTTCGAATGCAAAGATATAATTATGTCATACATTTCGTATGAACTTTTAAGAAGACATTATATTCGGCTAAGTATTGTACATATTGTTTACATAAAACTTCTTTACAGCTGTCAATATATACCGAATAATAAACAGGGATTGTTTATATATTTTTAATAACATAATCTCAGTTATTGAGTATTTTAAAGTGCATTAAATGACGTCAAAGTGTGCAGACCGGGAATATTATGCATCGTTTAATTAAATTTGTTTGGGAATTTACCGCAGTGTCTGAAAGACGGAATCAAGGATTCATCAAAGCTATTTTAACCTGTGCGTTTGTTTCTCAAATATGATTAACCTTTGACACCGCATCTGTTTTCATGAAATATCAAATTGCTTTGAAACATTACGATAACCTTATGTACAGATTAGATAACAATTCCTAAACAGACAGTCATGCTATAGATGTTTACCAGCTGAACTGAATGATATTTCAAGAAGATTTATTTAAAATTTTAACATTTTCTATTTATATTTTTATGTTAACAAATTATATCAAGTACTCAGTGCCTCGAAGTAAGTAACTATAATTAGAAAATTTCTTATTCCCATAGCTTGATTCTTCACAAAAACTGCACTTTATGATTTTAACATTTATATAAATATGTTTAATGTTTTGTTCAAATTAAATTAAACTGAATTTATATTTAAAGCAAACAAAATTAAGTTTTATTCAAAGTAAATTTAACTAAAATTCAAATTATATTAAAATAATCATCATAGCTAACACATCCATTATCTTTATCTCTATATGAAAAATATATTACAACAAGGGACGATACAACAGTGAACAAACAATATCGCGGACAAAAGTAATAAAAGAACTTTAGTATCTCAAAGCTCCTTTTTTCAAAGTTATTGGCAAGCTAGGCAAGTGGACAAAACTATTGGAAAAAATCTCCACTCGTCTAGACAAACCAAATTGTATTCTGAGAGATTTTACGGTCAGATTCAATTGATTGGGAATAGAGTTGTTCAAATAGAATTAATGTTTTTATGTGTAATATAATGAAGATAAATTTACATGTATAAAGGACAGAATGCAAATATTTTTTTGTAAATAGTTGTATTTACAGACAACGGAAAATAAAAAGATATAATTAATCATCGTCACCAACAATTTCATTCCCGTCCCGTTCGATAGTAGCTTTTATGGTCACGCTAAAAAAATATACTTTTGTAATGAATGAAGAAACATACATAATATTAATGCATTTATTAAATTTTATACGTGATGAACATCTTATTACCGAACCTTATTACAAATTATGCATATTAGAAATTCATTAAGGCTAAAATATAAAATAATAATAATGCTAAATACGTGTTATAATGTACAATTTGTACTTACTTTATACAAATATATACTGTACAACTATATACTTTATACAAATATATACTGTACATCAACAAAAAAACTTAATAAATGTTTTAGATTGTACTTTAACGATGACATCAGGTGATATTTTTACGAATATATCTCTTAGAGTCGCGCACTGTCAAACCTCCAGCGACTATGCTTACAACCGACGCAATTTACACTATGTTACATGAGCATAATGCAAATTTATCTTAAAGGAACAATGAGTGCATATTAAACATATCATTCTTTTTCTTATTTACACAAGATAAATTGATTAAGTTACATTTTTTCAGATTAATGAATATCACATTTATACGCTGAATAAAAGTTCGTTTTTTTGAGGGCAAATGCAAAAACCTACTCTGGCATTTTAATCCGAGTGTTGAAAAGGCAAAGTTGTGTAATATCGTATCCACAGTCTTAACCCAAATCGCCTTCCATCGCCACTCGAATGGCGAGATCAACACATATTGTATTATGTCGCGCGATACAAATCCCCCTGCGACTAGACTTCAAGCGTCCCATTGTTTCGTCACATCAGCCTGAGCACAGTGCAATTGAATCGGAAATTATCGCCGAGTATATTACCGAATGTCTATTTTAATTTTGTTTTAAAGCTTTTGTAAGATAAAAATATGTTTATTTTAATAAAATATAGATGTTTTTGCGGTTTATAAAATTGTTTTTATATTAGATGTATTATTATTTCGATAATATTTTGATTTTTTAGTGTAATATTTATTGCAGACATGTAAAACTATTCTGAAATTACATATGCAATAACTTAAAATGAAATTGCGATATTATTAATTTTTATTAAACTGCGTTATTTCAAATTAGTTTCAATTTTATTTTATTAAATATGAAATTATAAAAAAATTAACGCATCTTACTCACAACAACACACATTCTTTGTGAAGTGGTTGTCATGGAAACACCCACAGAGCTAGTGGAAAAACACCTTAATTTCCACTTTTATGGGCGACAAGAGGAAACTAGGGAGTCGGGGCATTTACCTTTCTTAAATTCGCTTAGTGACCTCTCTCAGCACTTATTGTGGAATACTGGATCCATTAATAAATTTTCCACCAGTTCCAGTTTCCAATCCAAGTGTCCGCAACTCGGAAAGCCTTATTTTAGATAGTCTTATTTTTATAACAGTCAGAACATAAGGCAGTTTCTAGTTACGAGTTGGAGTGATAATTACAGAAGGAACTAGACGCATAACTGTCAATTAAAACTCCACTATTATACCTGTGCCAGATCGGTAACGAACAGAAAATAGTAATAACAGATTTTTTTCCTTATAAGAAGAAATATCTGATTTGTAGTCAATGATATCTAGACTTAAAAATATAGGTTTGCAATTTTTTTACATCTCCGAAATATCACGTATTTTATAATTAGAGAAATTCATTGCAGATTTACCGTCATAAATTTTCGAATTCTCTGAATATAATCGAAATAGCCCCATGAAAATTTTTAAAGGAATAATAATTTACCCGGAGTAAATTCTTGGCAAAAATACACAACCCTTTCCTACAATTGGGTCGAACGGACCTCGTCGACTTCCAAATTCTTGTAATAGCTCTTAAATATTGGGAACGAGATTGGGTCGAGGAAGCCAACGTGTCTTAAATGAAATACACTATTAGGGTTACAAGAGATAACATTCTGTACGTAATATACCAATCACTTTGGGTATAGTGAGATAGGAAATCGATGATATAAAATAAAAAAGAAAATGGTTAACAGAACAAGAATAACGTTTTGTAAACTTCATGAAATCTGATTGCAGTGGGTTCTAGAAAATGCGGTTCTGAAAGAGTAACTTACACAAGCATGTACTTAAAAAACACTATATGTACTGTTCCTTTTACCGTTAAAATCGTTATCATTAAAATATTATTGCTTAGGTTCAGCTGCAAGTAAGTATTTATATAGGTTAATTTCATAATGTAAGTACTTTATGTTTTACACGTCAATATCAAGACAAAAATAAAACAAATCATATAGTTTAAGAGTTAATACACTTCGATATTGAAATATACCATATATGAGATTATAAGCAGCGTAAGAAAACAGCTTAGTCAAAATGTATACTGTCGCTGTAATTCTTTTCGTCCATAATTGTATACTCAGAAAATGTAACATTATTTTACTACGTATCCTACGTATTTAGCATTATACTTTGAAATGTTTTTGTCTCTCTGACGAGGATTTCATGAGAACTAAGATATCACTTAGGTGGAAACGGTTATCAATATTTATGAAATTTATTTCAAGGTAAGGTGTCTTACAAGATCCATACGAATTTCCTCCTTATTTCTTGATAGTTAGGTTCGGATATCTGAGTTTGCTTTCAAAAATGTTTGTTAACATGAGAAATTCCAATAGAGGAGATTTACAAGGGTTGACTCTAGCCCCTTAAATAAGGGACGGTTGTAAAAGTAATGCCCAAGCCGATCTAAAGTGAAGCTTCAGTTGAGTACATAAAGGTATTTTGGAGTTTATGTTCTAACAAGTTTGGTTTGGCCTTGTGGACTTTTTGTTATAATATCTATTCTACTTTATCATAAAGCATAAATGTAGTTTATTTCTCTCTGGTGTCACTGTTTAGTTAAAGTAATGCAAAAAGGGTCTTTCTATATTTGAATATATATGTATATCTTTATTGTCATATTCTATTGATGGTACTAGTTGTCGCTTTGTATACGAGTATTTGTATAAATGTTTGTGAACATGTAGGAGATTGTATCCGTATCTATGGATATGTTTTCAAGTATGTATATTAATATGTATATGTAAGGTATTGGTAATGTAAGGTAATGAAATTCTTGGCTTGCCCTCTGTTAGACAATACCTTAAAAAAATCAACTAGTCGTTACGTTTAAGAGTTTGCAATGCCTCGTTTCGCTGAACATGATACATTACATTGCGTAAAATGCCGGCGGCGCAAGAATATCTTTTTTCAGGCCAAATGTATACATTTTTGGAAACAAAAGCTTTTATTCGTATGTGTAAGTCGTTGAAATACTTTACTTAATATAGACCATTACTGATTATTTACTTTAGGTCGAAGTCGACGCATTACGTGAGAGGTTAACACAGGAGTTTTATGTCCTAATGGTACCGAACGACTACGTACACCATTTCAGTCAATACATTTTTTTATGTATGTCTTTGTTACTAAAATTATGGTAAAAGTCGATTACTATTGTAAAAATTTACCATATAAAAATAACGCTTCATTAGAATTTAATTTTATCTGACTAGACTGTTATCTAAAATTGACCTTATGAACATATCTGAACTAATTTACAACAATACTACTTTCCCATTAACAGATACTGTGATAAACTTAGGCTTAACTGTTGATAGGAGTATGACTTGAAGACCACGGATCAAACGAGGTCGTAAGATCAATCTACAGTCAACGTTACAGTCTCTAAAGCGACTCAGAAATGTTCTTCCTTATATTACTAGGTTTTGCTCATTAATAGTCTCGATCATCTCCTCATACATTGTGTGGATGTGTCGTACCCAGACCTGACTGAAGAACTGATGTTGAAAACTAGTCTTCTCATTGAAAGCAGGAGGTTTAGGTCAGAATCTGGTGAACTGCGGGCTGCTAGAGATCACATGCCTCAATAAGCATTATGAAGAACTCTATCGTGTGCAGATTTTCTCACAATATTTTACTTACTAGCTACTGCTACTAAATCACTAACTATGCTATCTCTCCCTAATAAAATTTATTACATTTAAAAATTACCATAAGTAACGAATAATAAGGATAGATATTTATTTTACTTTAGACTTTATTTATCAAGGGAATGTATATTAAAAATTTGATTTAAGTATAAATTCATGATTACCAAGCCGTTCAGTGCAGTGCATGAAATGTTTTATGCGAGAGTTTTTTTGATAGGAATATTTTGCGGGGTACAAAAATTCGTACGTTTTCAGCCCATTTTATCGCAATTCTGACCAGTACTCCGACATGAATTGAACAGATAAACGGATGCACTGAAAGGTTCTTTTTATTTTTCACCGTTGAAACTGCGTTCAAAGGATTAAATATCTCGAGTAAAATTAAATTTATTTGTGGGTAAATTTGGATAGCGTTACTCGATGACCTAATAAATATATGTATTAGCCAATAGGCTAATTATATTTAATGTATACTGAAGTGTATTATCAGTTGTATACATTCTAAGACCATTTGACCATTGACCATAGACATTAATGTATTTTTGACTCGTTATTCAGTACCGAAAATAATATTATTAAACAGTTGAGCACTGGTTAATGTATCATATTGTATATTACGTCGTGGCGCTCACATGGATTCGTTAACGATGGTAATATTACCGTTGGAAACCGCTTAGTATAACGTTTTGTAAGTAACATACGAGTATACGCAATATCACTCCCGTTATCTCCAAAGAGGTGAGCAAAAGAGTGTAATACACTCCAACATTTGAAATTTTTGGTTAAATTTAATTATAATATTGTGTTTTTCTTTTGGAATGATTATAAAAAAATTAAAAATATAGAAAAAAATGTGGTCACCAATTATAAGCATATATCAAAAGACACGAAATATTCCTAACGAGAAAACAAAAACTTTTAACTAGCACTAATAAAGCAGAATTTTTTTTCTAAGATGTCAGCTCCAGTGGAATGCCAATTACCGAAAAAATAATTTTCTTCATTGTTACAAGATTCCACGATATAATAAACTTATCTCTAATGCTGTCATATCTTATTATGGACCGCTCTGATCGTGACGCGGCTAAGGAAT
This sequence comes from Mysoria ambigua, assembly GCA_018245875.1. Lineage (NCBI taxonomy): Eukaryota > Metazoa > Arthropoda > Insecta > Lepidoptera > Hesperiidae > Mysoria > Mysoria ambigua. The sequence continues at coordinate 756 of DWEI01001263.1, read as the reverse complement.
GTGCCGGTATGCGATTAGACATTCCCACCTCGTTTTAAGGGCCAATAAAAGCGCGGACCGCGCTAATGAATTATTCAAATTTTCCACCCTCTACACAATCGTACTGCAATGGAATGAAATATTTTCATTTTTCCAATACCGCTGCATACCTCGATGTACCTACGTTTTTATTTCTTAGCCGAAGAAATACGAGTATATTCACAAAGAAAGGAAAATATTCTGTGAGGGAAATACTACTGGGAGTTCAACGCCACGATATATTTCTACTTTGCTACGATAAATAAATGAATATCTTGGGACAACTTCTACACGGTCATCTGATTTTGAACGAGATAGCTGCGATGAGAGCCAGCTAGTGGGAAAACATATATAAATTTTATATATACTTATAAAAATAGTTTTATATTCAAACACGGAATAAAAAGTCTTGCTTATTACATAAATATTTTTATAGGTGAAAATAAAACCTAAAACCTTTTTCAAAATAGTTCCCCTCACTAACCACTACACTAATAACTTGCAATTATGTGCGTAATTCTAAATGCATGATAATAGTCCCTTCAATATAAAGGAGCTGTTCATCTCAAGACAGTGCAAGAAATACATGAAATAAACGTGACTTCGTACGTAACATCACCCCTGTAATCCCCGAAGAGGTAGGCAGAGGAATGCAGAACAGTCCCACTTTTCACCGGTTACGTTTACGTCCCGCTATGTAATAGGTGGTGAGCCTATTGCCATGCATCGGGCACATAT
>DWEI01001262.1:0-17275 GCA_018245875.1 Mysoria ambigua | reverse complement strand
GTCCGCGTGCCCAATATAGGGATTATAGGCAGAGAACTCTTCAGTGAAGGCACATGTTCAATAATGAATTGACACTGGCTGGTAATGATGACGATGATGGTGATGCCTTAGAAGCGACAAGTATCATTCTGCAATGATACATCTGAGTGACCAATGTGTAATGACTAATGTTTCTTGAAATTATCTTGATATAAATGACCGAATGTTCGATGATGGCAACCGTAGTTAGTACGTAAAATAGGCATCCATTATAAATCCTAAATGTAGTTACGACACGAGCTAAACAAACGCTACCTTGGCATTTGAAACGTCGAGTACACTATAGATTGTTTGTGTACTGTGTATATTATATTTCTGTGTGATGTCATTAAAATTAATACTCGCAGAGTAAGTAAAACGTATTCAATTATTCAATTAAGTCTTTATTTATAGAGACGCTTGCAATTGTAATAAAAATCCATTCACTTTACCTCACCTTGCCTCATTTTGCCGTTTACGCTTTGTCGTTAACCGTTGTCGGACATGTTGTTTGCTGAGAGTGAAATTTTCTACAACATGGCGCGAATTGAACCACTTGACGTGTTCCGTGACTTGTCATATTTCATGTATCATTTTGACAGTGCGTGCTGAAGGGTTTTATTTTTATAAACTAGGCATATTACAATTTGCCATTTCTACATTAACATAACAATTTATTATATGTGTACTTTTATGCTTTGCGTTGCTGAATATAGTTTTCATCGGGAAATCTTTATTTTCGACAAATTGATGCAACAAAATGATTATACAATCAAGTTTTGGTACGAAATTGCATATCGCTATCCCGCTTTATTTTCCGCGTATTGCAACTACATCTTTAAGTAGGTATGTGAACGGTGAGAACACCAAGCACGAAGTGGATGACATTTAATAAGCGGGCACACGGACAGTTAGATTCCGGACGAAATGAACAATACATTTGGAAATATCCGCTCGGAGACAATGCGGCGCGCCCACACCGCGAGATGGTGTATTGTCAGCCGCCGCGTTTCGCGGGCAATTTGTCCGCTTCATTGTGTGTCGTGCGCTGCCGCGTCGATATCCATTGGGGAAGCATTGCCGTTCAGCCGCAGATGCGCTCCCATATGCCAATTGTGATTGGCAGCCGACAGGCGCAGTAGTCGGATCGTGTCTCTGTGTATGTGTTATATCATGTGATAATCGGTTACATTTGTAACGTTATTTCACGCATCTGTACAAGTAACGAGCATACATTACTTGCTATATAGTACAGCAAGGAGGTAGTCTGACAATAACTACAAGTGTGTAACAAAGTGCATAGAAGATTTTTGTTTTATACTTAATACGAGAGGCCTATTACAATTTACGTCTCTGGTTTCTGGTCATAAGAAAACAACGTTTGACTACATATAAAACGCTTTGATTGTTTCACCAAATTACTCGACGTACTTTAGTTACACGTATCTGATAAGAATGTCGGCAATTAGGGTGGACGTATTTATTCTCACATGCGTTAAACACTCCCGTAGGCATGAAAATGTAATGTGGAATACTGTATAGACGGGGGGCGTGGTCGGCGTCACGCCGCGTCGGCGCCGCGTCTGTGCGACCGGATTGCTTAGTCTCTTCTTCGTAATATCTACTTTTGATTGGACATTCAATTATAACTGAGCCTCTATCAATATATATGTAAACCAATAGATTAAAAACAAAAGTGTATTACGGTATCACAGATAATATAATTTATCTGTAGAATGTTTATATGTCTTCTTTTGGTGCAGAGGTGAAATTTGTTATCGGAACGACACCTCTGATACAGGGCGGTGCCGGCACAGAGCTTGCAGTCAACAGAGCATTGGTTTTATTAACTCATTATGTTTCTGCGTTAGTTTCATAATGAATTTATGCGCGAGCGTGTTCTTCGACAAAAATTCCACGGATCCGATCTCGACTCTCGAACGCGTGTTTCGCACCTTGATCTAAATACTTGCGACATTGTCTAGTGGCTGCGTTGTACTGTCCGTTTTGTCCAACTGAATTTATTGATATGCGATTTACTGCATTCAATTCAGTGCAACGTAGTTTGCAAATTAATCTCAATTGAAAATCAAACAAAAACAACTCGTGCCAGTTCCTAGAAGTCAACATTCATTGTTATTGCATGGACACTTAGACTTATTCTTACTTCCTTTACTTTCATTATTGTAACGTAACTGTTGTGTTCACTTTTAGTTTCAATAGTGTGACTTATATACGTTTGATAATATTTAAATTAATAAACGCCATTGTCACTTTTTATAAATTTAATGAATCATTTATGATCGTCTAAAAATTTTTAAAAGGCTTTAAATTTTAAACTGATTACGTATATTCTAATTATAATAAGTTTCTCTGCTTAAAGAATGCCGTGTCCGACAATATTACGCAAGGTGTGTGTGTGTGTGTGTGTGTGTGTCACGTGATCAGCCGCTGTATTGAAGCAGGTAAAGGTGTAGTTTGCAATGTATAAGTGTATCTACGGAACTCCTATATAGCGTTGAGCAACCGACCAAGTTGGAAAGAGCTTCGTTACGTAGAAGTTTCGATACAGCCTCGCGATGTAAGGCCGTGGCTGCAGGCACGTCGCCGGTGAGAGGCGCCCCTCCTCTGGCGGAAGGTCGCGAGCATGCAGCGAAGGAGAATGGCTCTACAATGAATCCTTGTTGATACACACCCGAACGTTTAAACCTCTTACGATGCAGCTTTATACGCTATGTCGACATATACATTCCGCACTCTTTGCCGCATTATACTTTCCAAATTACACAACCGAAGCACTCCACGTCAAGTTTGCGTAAAAAATTATTATGACACGGGAGTGATACGAATTGAAATTTATAGATTGACGTGTTCATCAACGCTATCTCTGGTTGGTGTGATAACAATTCGTACATAGAAGCGGGCTTAATATTAGTAATCTAATCAGCGACCATGCGCAAAATAATTAACATTTATTCGAGCTCTCTTCCTATATGAAAAATAAAATTCAAGGTAACATTCGAAACGAGTCATCGTTTTATATCAGTGGAAATATTTCTTTGCGCTCGATACCTTGCGGGAATTGCATCGCGTATAATTAACTCGCTTGCCAATGTAACATTCCACAGTTCGGCAGTTTACTAAAACTGTAATCGAACGTGGAATCGTAAAAGCGGGGTATTCTAGTTTCGCGTTGTTTGTATAACACAAGTTTCGTGCGGCGAGTGGGTCGCAATCAAAGTATTGAAAAATACTCGGCACACAATGGCAGCAACGCGCGCGGCTCGAATACGATTTTTCACATACACTTGTATATAATTAAATGAATCGGGCGTTACCTCACCACTGCCAACGATTGCGACAAGACGCCGTATCGTCCATTAGAAAGTCAGCGAATATGCAAATAGTATCGTAGAAACCTCACGAATAACTGGCCACTCACTTCGCCTTAAAATGTGTCTGCGATGAAAGTGACGACTACCGTTAGTAATTGTGTTAGAACAATTTCTTTTACATAGCTAAATTCACCGTTTGATATCATTCTATCGAAACATCTCGATGCGAGACACCCGAGATCAAGAAAAAAGCTTACGATGAGGTAGAAGATGAAATTATTGCACTCCATAGTAAATAGTTTTTATCGCGGTAATACTTCAATGTTTAGCGTTCATTTTGTTTATATATATAAGTGCCTATCGCGGTTTCTCACGATTGTTCACCACGCTCTGATTTTAGTGGCACATATTTTCTAATTGTGTCTCGATTTCGTTTTCACTTCGTTTTCGTGGTAAGGTATGCATGCGAAGTAATAATATTGGCTCTTTATGCTGTCATAAAATTAATACGCACTTGTTATGTAAACAAATTTTGTAGTATTTTTAATTATCATTATGAATATTTGATGCACATGGTTGCCACATACCAAGGTTTTGCCCCTAATGCATATTATTACATAAATCTAAACATTTGTTTTCAAAAATGCTAATGATGGTAAACTGAAATGCGTTTAATATAATTACATAATTGTGATATTATAATAAAGTTGTTCTATGTTTGTATAATATTGGATTCAACGCCTCTTAGCAATGGCCTAATTAGTAGATACGAGTAAGTCCCTCATATTGAAATGATAAATAATATGTAAGTAATGAATATGATAATCGCTAAACCAATAAAAAAACAAGCCGGTAAGCAATTAACACGAAGTCGATCACAGCTCCACTGCGTGGATTTCCCACTACGAAACATGTTGAAGAGAACTATTTATTATCGTTCACTTCTGACGTGCTCTAGAGTTAAAACAAAGCGTAATATATTCACTGGCCATTGTGTTAAGGTTGAATTTGCATCGTGCGACCCGTGCCACCTCCATGACATTACGTCAATAAGATACAACACGTTAACTGGCCGAGCTGGGGCGCACGTCGTCTGCCTGCCTGTTTTGCGTCCGGGTATGTGGCGCAGAATGTATTATAAGCTGTTTCTCGAAATGTTTTCTCGCTTATGATACGGAACTTTTTAATATAATACGCGCGTCGCGTGCTAGGGTAAATCCGATTTGGCGCCGAGGTGGTAACGCGAGCCCAAGACGTAGATATTTTGTACCTACCTACCTATATCTCTCGGTCGAGTGAACCGAACCGGTTGCGGCGGCCTCTCACTTCGCAACTCCGTACGCCGCTCGCCGCTCGCTGTGAAATTAGGTAACCAACGAAAGCCACGGTCGCTGCGCACGACGACGAGCTGTACAATAAAGAAATCCTTCATTCGGAATAAAGCGATTGTTCCTGAAAACAGTTTCTTCCGCAATAAAATGACGAAAAATCTCGTCTCGACGACACGTTGTAATTGGACCTGTCGTCATTGTCGGTCGGAGAGGCCAGCGGGCCGGCGAATAAAAACCTCCGAGCGACGGCATTCGACCGGCGCCTTGAGAAACGGATGATGAATTTCCTCATATTTTCCGGTTGGTCGAGGCACACAGTCAAACGACCTTCGGCTGAAGACAAACAATGAAACTGACGACCTTGACATGATACTACGATATGCAACTAATGCAATGCACTCATTACCTACAAATAGATGTTTAATCATTTGTTATGACAAATGACATTATTGAAAAATTCTTATAACTAACAAGGCAAATATAAATGAAACAATGGACAGCAGAAGCTCATGAACACGCAAATGTGGCGGGCGAGACGGCTGTTCACCGAATGCCGAAGTATACCATCGCGACGCGCTCTTTATATCGCCCGCTGTTAGGTACCGCAGAGAAAGCCGCGCCCCGCGCTCCCCCGCTGTGCCTTCGCACTCGGTTGGTAGCGGGTTTTTTCCTCATCAACTCTACAATAACATGTATAGTACGTCTCACCTCGGGTTCATCAGTCGCGACATACGCTGCGACAAACGTCACAACACAATTTTGAACGTAAATTAATCTGCTTTTGAGATTTTTCGTATGACAAACAACAACAGAAGTGACGTATGAACTACTACGAATAATGATATACTTTGTGGTTAACAACAATTACTTTCAGTTCCAATCCGAGTGTACTTTTGATGTCAACGATCACGGGGAGTTCACTGTCGCATGCAAAATAGCCCTAAATATATATTCGTGGTACATTTTTAAGCGGTTTTATTTTTGAATGTATCGTATTACTCCTTCCGCACCATTTTACACGTTCGGTTGCGCAATGGGCTACCTGAGGCGTCGATTAACACGTTAGCGTCGGTGGCTGGGCTATTGCTCCAACGGTCTCCAGGTCGTAACGCACTTTTTAATAGGTTAATTGTCTGGCATTGTAGTGCTGGCACACATCAGCCGCGACCTCAAAGCGGCCGGGGGCCACGCGTGTCGCCGCCGCGTCACCGGGCGGCGCGTCGTGGATCACGCCCGGATCGTCCGCCTCGCTGATTAGCGGCCGACACCTATAGCGATACCACTAGACGTCGCGTACGCGCACACGAGCATACTATACTAACGCACATACAAAAATAACTACAACTACATTTTTACTGTTGGTCATTTGAAATGAAAAGTAGCATTGTGTTTTTTGTAAAAAAAAAAAAGTACGGTACGTTTATTATATTAGGTATATGTAACAATATATTGTAGTTAGATGTAAAACTGATTTGATAATATTAAACCAGCCAGGGGCTAAGTTTAACTTTTCTATTTAAAGAACTAAAATGTAATATTATACGGTAATATAAATGTCAAATATGATGATGAATTCGTATTTTTTCTTATTTAAATAGTTAAATTGTAACTATTTCAGTACACTTTGAGTGAATGTAGAGCAATGATGTTATAATGTAGAGCATCTGTAAATAGTAACAATCGATATAGCCAAGACGTTTTAATAATATCTTTCAGGCTGATATCTGGTTATTTTTGGCATAATACGGGTTCGCGGAAGACTTCGTGTAAGAAATTCTCTAGCGAATAAAATGATTGAAAATCGCGTGTGCGAACGACTACGCGGCGGTGAAACGGTACGGCGCGTTCAGTCGATTTACTTGCGGCTGCGACGTTGCCATTCCAGGCGAAGAAAGTCGTTGAACATCACTGTGCGGCCGCTCATTGTAAACACACATACACACACACACACAGACACACAGCCAGATACACACACAGTTATCCACCTCGCGTCGTCCATTAATGATAAATAATGTTCGCGTTTCCTAATCAGGACATAGAGTTTGCCACACTCGTGGGAAACGTGAATATGTGCACGACGGGTGCACCGGACGAGTCCACTTCCTGCCAAGTGTTGTCATGTCACTGGAGCAACCTGACCACTATATATGCACTCCGTACTCACGTGGATCCGATTACTAATACGCTGTACACGCGCGAAATAGAGTGAGTCATAAATGCTCCCAACCTACATGCGAAAAAATGTCATAAACATGCTAACCGAACTCTACACTGTATAGTATTTTTCACCTGGCATACTCTTGCGTCACAACTGGTAGAGTCTTAAAGCACTTTATTAAAAAAGCATACTTTTGATTGAAGTATTAAAATCTATATTTAATACATAATTCCATTCAACACAGATGACAAAGTATTGCTTCGTTGTCCGTGGGCAGAGCCGCGAGAGAGTTTATTTATATGAACTTTTGATATAATATGCATTATATGTATATGATAAGGAAAAGTAATAGACATTTTGATCCTGGTTACTAGCGAAACACTTGTGTGAGTGCGTTTGCGAATATGTGAACATGTGTGCCTTCAATAGTATTATTATATTGCCATCATAAACTACTGATATGACCGTGATAAAGTACAAATTATAATCATTATAGATTTATAAATTTATAGTTTCGATAAGCACAGCGTGGCATCATGCTCTCCGGATATGACGTTTAATAATATTTTACAGGAGCAAGACAACAAGTTAATATTATAACCTGCTACCTGTACAATACTAAGTAGTGTTAAATTGTTTTTGTACAATGTTATTGTAAACAACGGTAATGATTTTATTCTGTTCCATTTCAGAAAATCTCAATTCCGGCCCCGAGCAGTGGAAATGGACCGTCGGGCGAGTCCACATTCCACTTCAGCATCAACAGTAATGCTGAGATGGAGGGTCCACAGGTGAATACATGACAGCCTTACCCAAAACGAATACGTATTTCACACGCTTGGTGCTCGTCTTGGTGTCTTTAGTACACGAAATGTTATGATTGCATTTGATAGTATTAGTATAATTACCAAGTAACAATTTAGCTTATGTACGCTTGTCACAATAGTCACAATTGTCAAATAGGCCGACGATGATGAGATCTGTCCATGCGAGACTCCTCTTATTGTATGAGACATGTGTTTGACATACGAATAATTATATGAACAATTCAAAACACAGGCTTACAAGGTGCAACTGGCGACGATAAGCCGCGTAGGTATATCACAAATGTTAAGTAAATAATCCACGTCGTTAATTATTGAGCATAAAGATAAAACGTCGCTCGGTCGGCCGATCGGTCGGTCGGTCGGTCGGTCGGTCGCTGCTTATGTTTAAATGCTTCTAGATGGACGCCGAGCGATAACGTACGCCGGAGAGCGAGGTGTCTCGATAGCGGCGTCGCTTGTGTGTAATTCATGAAACATCAACTGTCTTCGTTTATTATATAAACACAGATAGCGGAAAAGTTACGCAAGTTTTCGTTAATGCGAAGTAAAGTGAGAGTTGTGTAGTTGTTGAAGCTACTATTATTTGCACATCGATTTGTTAAGCTAAGAATTATATTGCTATGTTTAGTGGTTACGTTTAAATGTACAGATAGAACGGTTTATATTCCGTTTGTATGTAAAGAATTGAACTGACGTTTGGACTAGGATATTTGTGGAGGTTGCGTCAATCGTTTTTGTGAGAAACACATAATTTGTTATTATTCATTAAACTAACTGTATTGTAGTTTGATTTTAAAATGAAAGAGTCTAATTACGCCGTTGTCGAATAATACTGTCATAATTGAATCCTAGGATTTCTGATGGATGCTCTAACATTGATAATTGAAATGTAAATGTTAAAAAAAAGTTATTGTGTAACGCAAATTAGGTTACAATGGTCATCCTAAAATTTTACAAGTATCGCTCGGCAACGGCATGATAGGGTGCGCGTTCGTTTGGGCTCTGTGGGTCGCAGAGCGGCCGTCGCCACCAGTTCGCCTGTAACCAATATGTTTGTCGCAAACAGAGTCGCTTATGTGTGAATTCTTTTACAAAACGTGTCCTGAATATTTCTATTTTTAATGTATCGACCGTGTTCCGTTTGAATTGAAACCCGCTTCAACTGTCTGGTAGTAGTGTTAATATTTGATAGTAATGTTATGTGATACATGACACTTACATTCGTGTAGGTGTATGTTGACGTATAGATGGATATACTTATTGAGTTAATAAAAACTGGCACGTCCTTGTTTAGGATAACATAATGGCGAGTGGCAGTGAGCGGTACAGATTGCAAACTTGTTAGAAGTCGCTCCAATTTAGGTCATCTGCTAGAGTTGATTAAAGTAAAAACCACGTAACTCGCTGCCCGTGTTACTCGATAGATTTAATTACACACAAGAAAACGTAACTTGGATATCTAATGTGTTTGAAGATCATCGGTTATATCGTTTGCAATTTACATAGGCAGGTACATATGGGCACAGAATGAGAACATTGGAAGTTTAATTGAAATCCCAATTACAAATTATATTGCTTGCCATCTTTTTTTGTTGTGCTGCTGGAGAGATTTGAAGGATATGCTTCTCCTGTTCGGTTTAAAATAATTGTTAACTATAACTTGCACTGTATTGTATATGGGCAATGATATAAGTTTTGCCCTATCTTTTAGATGCTGATGTATTCCACCTCGAATTACACGATCATTATTATAATTTATTATCAATATAACAGGTCTTTAAAAGCTACATTACTTTAACTTTTGTCGATAATCTAACACATTCTCTGTAATACCAGACATAGGCATAACCTTTGATATAAATTTTCCACATATTGACGGCCACGCCATTTGGTTGCAGGGTTCGTTCGAATGTGTCAGAAGCAGCGGCCTGAAGAGGCTGGAGTCGTGCGGGCCGCTGCCCCGGCGGATGCGGGTGCAGGCCAACGACGACTCGTACGAGGCCACCAAGGACCGCATGGCGAGGACAGTGGCTGCGGAACAAAGCAAATGGTTAATCTCTTGCCTTTATTCGGCTTACTGCATCATTACATCATTACTTAACATCATAGTGGTATGTTCAATATCGTGAACAAGAGCTTACTTAATAATCCGAATAAACTTTTGCAATAGCTGTACAATCGTTATTATGTATATTTTTACTTTCAGCACTCGCGTCATAAAACCTAATCAGACAGACATTGGACGACGTGTGAAAGTACGTTCGTCACACCCCATGTACTCAAACGGGTCTGCCGCGACTCAGATTGAGCGGGCAGAACGCCCCGAGCGACCTGAGCGGCCCGAACGGCCAGACCGACCCGAGAGGCAAGAACGGCCCGAGCGGCAAGAACGACCCGAGCGGCAAGAACGGCCCGAGCGGCAAGAACGGCCCGAGCGGCAAGAACGGCCCGAGCGACCCGAGCGGCCCGAGCGGCCCGAGCGACCCGAGCGGCTCGACCGGCAGGAGCGGCCCGAGAGAGCCGACAGGCCGGACCGGGCGGAGCGCACAGCGGTCGTCCCGCCGGTCATCCGTCCGCAGAACCCTCCGCCGGCCCACCCGCCGCACCCCCAGCAACAGCCGCCGCCGCAGCACCCCAGCCAACCGCAGCGGCCTCCGCCCAATCCTGACCTCAGCAGGCGGCCCGTAAAGTAAGCGCTCACTGTTCACATCACCCCCAGACGTCCCTAAACAGATTGTACTAGACCACCGTGTACATTATTTACTTCATTGCAAGTGGTAGTTGTATGGATGGATACACATACCGTGAATATTGAAGTGGTTGAATCTTATTTATTTTTAGTATTATCTTCTAGTGTTTAATGATTGTCGGTCCCAGCCGGTGACGAGAGTGGCCCTTAGTAACAAGTCACAGAGTTGAGCGCGCGCGCCGCCGCTCGAGCGACATGTCGACACACGCGGCGTTACAGCGTCGGTACTTCGTGTCGATTGCACGTCGTGACTCACGCTGACAGTAATATTGGTCACTTTTTCGTTGTACACATTTGTACACTGCTTATTGCTCATTGTTTCGTGACGTTGCAATATTTTTATTTTTAATTTGGAATGTTAGAAACTATAATTATAATTGGCCGCGTCGAGGAAACAACAGGTTTTGTCTTTAGAAAGCTCTAATAGATTGCCGTGTTTTTTTTTTTATTTCCGACCAGTAACAATTGTAATGTCGACCGTTGCTGAGAAACAGAGAACAACCGCCAAGTCGCACGGCGCATACCAACACACAGACGCACACGGTTTTTCGGCACGTCCCCGCTGTAATTTATCATTTAATACCCGTTGCTGTCATTACTTACTTGTTGTTCGTTTCCAATTAAATCTCCTCATCATTGTTTGTAACGATCTCGCGAATATATGTAATTGAAAAGTAAAATTGACTCGCCGTCATTTCGTCGAGTTAGTTGCTTGTAGTTGCTTGTCCAACGTTTTCCTCGTTGACCGCTGCGTGCGAGTGGCCGCTACGTGGTTTATTCTCATTTCGTAATAACCCGTCGCTCGGTACGTATGTGTGTGTGTGTACAGCGAGCGTTTGGGAAATGATCATTTCGTTGTATCGTTATCGCTACCTGACCGTCACGATAAAACACTATTAAGGAAGTGTGATGAGTGATGCGTGAACTGTAAAAGAGAGTAATGTATATTACAATGACCAATTTCGCGTGTTCCCGACGTAAATATTAAATATTATTATTATTGTATTAAATTTCATTAGATTCAGTCATGACTGAAGCCAGCGTGGTTTGGAATCATACTGTGTATTTTCCGTTATTGATTTTGTATTACAAAACCTTCCTTTCCATGGTGATCAGTTCTTCTGACTCGTGACTCATGCACGACCTAGGTTGTGCAAATATGTTTAGTAAAAGAAAACAATTCTCAAGGCGATGTATCCGTAATAGGATTTTGTTTTTGCATCTATGAAATATTATAATTTTTCTATCACAACAATCATTTGTGAATAAAGATATATGATGAAGTGATAAAGTTTCTGTCACAAGCTGTACGGGCGGTCGTAGAGAACACGACACGTGACAAGGCTCGGCACGTTTGTTCGCCGCTTCGAGCGTTAATTCCACGCGACTAATGGCATTCCGTTTCGTCTATTCCAGAGAAAGACTTATACAACTGTTAGCACTGAAACCTTTCAAGAAGCCGGAACTGTACGCGAGACTGAACGGCGGTAAGCTCCAGCCCGCTGCGCGCTCTTGGCCCCCCGGTGTGCTCGGCCCGGTCTAATCTGTCGTGTCGCGCTCCGCAGAGGGCATCAAGGAGAAGGACCGCAGCATGGTGAACAAGATCCTGCCGGAGATCGGCACGCTCAAGGACAACTGCTACCACCTGCGCCGGCACGTGTGGAACGACGTGAACGAGGACTGGCCCTTCTACACGGAGGAGGAGAAGCGGATGCTCAAGAGGTGGGAGGGATTCCTTGGGTTTTTTTTTTGTATGATTGTGGTCCACTCCACTGTGACTACGGCTCGAGTTGATAGTCATCAATAGTGATGTATACAAACATTTCCTGTGTAAAATCAGTCACGTAGATTTTTTGTAGGGTCGACGACTGGATATGTTTTTCCTGAAATATATAACCCACTTCAGACTTCGCAAAAATAACCGCCAACACACGACTGTTAGGTAATGTTTTGCGCAACAGTCGTCGCGACCGACGCTGGGTTCATTATCAATTTTAAAATGACGAAAGGGAAACCGTTTGACGATAAGTGTAATTATAAACGTTTGTTTCTGGGTCTTCGTTGTTTTACAGCAGTAAGGTTTATTGTATTGTAACTTTTAGAAAGAAGAAAGAAAGAAAGAATATACATTTATTCGAGGAATTTTACTTACTACTATAATAATTTATAACAACAATCTTTGGGGATTCCCATATACAGTCATACGATTTCAAATTACGTGCTAAACTGGTTCGTTTGTGTGGTTGGTCGTGAAGGTCCCTGGTTCGATTCCCGGGTTGGGCACTACAAAATTTTTGTAATTTAGATTTTCTAGTAAAGGTTCGGAGTCCGGACATTTAGGCTCACCACCAATTACATAATGGGACGTAAATGTAACCGGTGAAACGTGGGAGTGTTCTGCATTCCTCTGCCTACTTCTTCGGGGATTGCAGGCGTGAAGTTACGAAATGTTAAAAGTTCATTACTGATTTACATTACAAAAATATATAATACGTTGAAATATAACAATAGAAGGTTTTCAATACATATTAGGATTTGTTTGGTAAGACATAATTGGTTGCAAGAAAAACAATATTCGTTGATGATAATCTATAAACCTACTGGCATAGTTTTATTTATATATTATAAAGAGGACAAGTAGCTCAGGAGTATTTGTTGTTTTAAAATAAGGACTAGTGTTTCATGGACATGAGCTCAGTGGATCTGTTTATTGTTACATTTGACGATCGCATGTAGCCGTGCGAGCGGACCTGGCCTCAGAGTTCCACTCGAATCGATCCGCTTACACGATGAACTATCGCGGCGTGCCGCGCCCGCAGGCGGAAACCTCAGAACCTGACGCCGCCGCTGAGCAGCGACTCGGCCAACTCGCTGTCGCCGCGCGCGTCGCCCGGCGCCGGCAAGCGCGCGGCCGGCGCCGCCGACGACGCGCCCGCCGCCAAGAAGCGCATCTCGCACTACCGCCGCGCGTCGCCGCCGTCCTCGGGCTACGCCACCACGTCGTCGGGCGAGCGCCACGCCTCCGACAACGAGGACGGGCTGCCCGACCGCGCCGCCGGTACGCCCCCCTGCTGCCGCGCCTCCGCACACGACGCGTGCGCGCCGCGCGCGCGTCCCTGGCCATTGAGCTTCACATCAGTTATGCCATAATACGTTATTGAGGGTGTTATTAAGTTCGTTGTAGAGAGATTGAAATTGAAAAGAAATATTTTATACCGATTAGTATAATATTTAATAACATATATCATAGTCATCATAATCATCATCATCAGCCTATAGCTGTCCACTGCTGAACATAGGCCTCATATCATATCATAGTGCTAAGTATTAATATCCGTGGCGCACTTTCCCTCCCTACCGTCAATGAAAGTTAATTAAAAATATGCACTTTCCTAATAATTAAATACAAACGAATAAATAAAATTGTATTCACATCTGTTATCAAAGAATTAATAGTAATTACATAATCTTTATTGAACGTAAAACAAATCTTCCTCGTGTCTGGCGTCGGTAACGTTCTATTGACTCGGGGACTGCGAGCGCGCTATATCTGAAACGTTATAAAATAAAAACTTAGCACGCGCTCTAGATAACGGGCTAGAATACACAGATAACTGTCGCTCGATCTCTGCTCACTCTGTACAGGCTTCGTCATTTAAACCACGAGCACTGTGAAAATGTTGCAATCTTATTCAATTGTTTATTTGTAAAGTCGAGCCATGCGTTCGTCGTCTCTCTATGTTTTCAGTGGAAATAAAATGTAGAATCCGTAAGAGTATATGGAAAGTGGTAAAGACGGCAAAAGTGAACGTCCTTTCATGGGCGCGATGTTAGATGTTCGACAGATTTAGCTGTCGTGTACTTTTTTTCTCCCTGTAAGAATAAATTACTAGTCAAATATTTGTGTTCGAGTGAAGGTGTATGCTTCATAATGATCATTCATAAACCAATCGAAAATTATGAAGAACACAACAATCCTTGGGAGCCGCTATTATCATGTATGTATACTAACTAGTCGGGAGGACAATTAAATTCCCCTCCGTAAACAAACGCAACCCAGTATTGATACTACGTCAATAAAGTTTTGTGGTTAATCCAATTGAATAAATTGTGCCTGTATGTATGTGTGTGTGTCTGTGTGTGGCTGTGTGTATGTATAGTTACGCGAGCGGGCGCTGCGATAAGCAGCCGCGCTGCCGTACCGACTGGCCGGTTTATTATTATTGAATAATTGATTGTCAACACACAAACAACTGTTATTGATACCGAGTCCGACGTGTCGATAATAACCATCGCATTATACAATTTACTTATAATATGTCTATGTTGCGAATAATTTGAATTCGCATGGTCAGATTGGTCGAACAGTTAATATTATTTATGAATGCGGGGGCGATTCGTTGCAATATTATGAAATGTTTGTTGTCTTTTGGTTTGCAGTGAAGAAAGACAACGGCTACACCCTCAACTTCACCACTGTGAAGGATCTCTGTCCCAGTCCCGTGAAAGCGAACGGTTTTAGAAATAGTCCACCGGTAGAACAAACTAGTATCACAGGTGTGTGTGAAATTGTTATTTATCGTCTTTCACAGTGTTCCAAGTAGAGTTAAGAAGCTAAGTCAGCGGTCAAGCTGTGTCCGTTTTTGTATTTCTCCATTTTTAAGCTACTGCTCACAAGGAGTTCGCTATACAACAGAAATGACTGTTTTTATTATAGTTTGACTCGCCATATGTTGGAGGTAGCACGTTGCATGTGACTACATGGAAATTATTCCTGAACACCTAAACTTAACGTACACATGTATATCACTATTGTCATCGTTATGTCTGTCTGAGTCTAGGTCCACTGTTGGACATAGTCATTCTGCTGAGATATTTTTGGCCATAAACTATACCCATGTTTATTATGTAGCAAACGTAGCCTCGGCCGTAATACGGCAAGTTTTACAAAGAAAAGCTGACCGTGAAAGTTTATTTATACACTTAAATGTTAATGCGAGAACACAACGCGCCGCGCAGAGAGCGCCGCGGCCGGCGCCGCGAGGCCGGCGCCGCGCGATTATCGATATTGTAATGTGCGGGTGAAGGGAACCGCTTCACTGAAATGTCAATTTAAATAATAAACAATAATGCACTGTAAAAATGTCGCGTCGCAATAACCTCTGCATAATCCGCACGGGTCAGGTTCGTTCATGTGTGATCTTATTGCGTTGCAGTAAAAGACATCACAAACACGGAACCACTAGAAAATACAGCTTTAACGTCTGCGCCCGATGAGAGCATGACTGATTTGGTAGAACTTGAAAGGTGAGTTTGGCGCGTCATTGTTTTGGCATTGAAGCGTCGTACAATATTATCTTTGCAATATTTCTCTCTTTATTAAGTTTTGAATATAAAAACAATAGCTTGTTATTACTTAAAACATTGATATATAAGTAAATTAATGTTAGTTATGTTATGTCCACAATGACTGTATTTTACTAAACAAAAGTTGACAACCCTGAATGCAATAAA
Source organism: Mysoria ambigua (assembly GCA_018245875.1). Lineage (NCBI taxonomy): Eukaryota > Metazoa > Arthropoda > Insecta > Lepidoptera > Hesperiidae > Mysoria > Mysoria ambigua. The sequence continues at coordinate 1,343 of DWEI01001262.1, read as the reverse complement.
ACGTTTTAATATAAATATCGCAGAGCGTCGAGAAGTCTGTTCCTAGCGGCGCTCGGCCCGACCTTGACGCCTCGTACGTGGAGTGCGCCGCGGCTAATGTCGCGCTCCGGTCACAGCCCACACCACGATGAATCTATGATTTATTGTGCTACGAATTAATGTCACCGACGATGCCTTCGTCGGCATTAGTGTATTATTGATTGTAGTCATTATTTATATGTACATCGTGCAGGTGGCAATAGATGATGATTTATTTATATATGATTAGAGCGCCTACGTGTCATTTCGTAGCGTAAAACGTAATAACAGAAAATCAATCGAACGCCCGTCCTGAGAGTCGAGCGAATGTCGCCCTCGGTGACGCCGTGGCCGGCCACGTGGCCGCCGCCCGTAGTGTAGTGGCGCGCGCTGTGCAGGCAGTACCCGCCCGTGACGAGCTCGGGCACGCGGCGCGCCTACAAGAACGAGTTCGCCACGCTGTACACGGAGTACCGCGCGCTGCACGCGCGCGTGGCCGCCGTGGCCGCGCTGTTCACGCAGCTGGAGGCGCAGCTGCGGCGCGCCGAGCCGCAGTCGCCGCACCACCGGGTACGTCTCCCGCCGTCGGCGTGCGAGTGTATCTGCAGTCTTGTCTACCTTTTGGGGAATTAATGACGTGCAGTAATATTGGCTAATATGTATGCCTCCGCACATTTTGCGTTACTTCATAATTGCAATGTCGCCCGCGGCATTGTGATATATTTTTTTAATTCACTACACGTTTACGTGGACGTGGTCAATAGAACACGAAAGCCTTAAAAATTTTACCTAAATTTTCATTGACGAAAATTATGTTTTATTCTCCTTAATGCCGTCAACGTTTTGGGACGATTGTTGTTGATATCGATATTAATTTGTAATGACATAACAGGTATGCGCGCTAACGTTACAAATACAATACCTCCACGATGATACGATATTGAAATTACCCAACGACAGCAACGCGCACAGTATCAGCGTTATCACCTCACACTCAATGCTCCAGAGTGTATTTTAATCTTATTCGTCGATATGAATAGTACGATATCAGTATTCGAAATATAAATATTCCACAAATTGAATGTATTTCATGTAACACTTGAATAGATTACAATAATTTTGATACACCTAACCCCGAACGTTCATATTACAAAAACGTGCACGGGTGACGGCAGTAGGCTCAGCGCGGGTAGGACAGCGCGGGGGGGGGGGGGGGGGGGGGGGGGGGGGGGGGCTGTAACCGGGGGGGCCGCAGGGCATCGAGGGGCAGATGGGAAGAGGGGCGGGGGGGGAAAGAGGGTAGAACTCGGGGGGCGCCGGATCAT